>JAYMZC010000387.1:19455455-19541865 GCA_036346975.1 Drosophila prolongata | reverse complement strand
CAAAAACCGTTTTCTTTTAAGGCCTCTGTAATTTCGCAGGGGTTCACATCGGGTTCTATTCCCTTAAGCACAACTTGCTAACCTTTGCAACTTTTCAGCTGGTACGTGTAGTAATTCTTTTTGGCATCGTTTAAGTACTTCGACACAGCTCGGAAATCGTCTTCGGTTTTGGTTTGGAGTTTAGTTTCGCTTATATTCCCTTTCATAAGCGGAATAACATGAAAGTTATCTTTTCCGACAAGCTCAACTATTTTGTTGACTAGGGCATTCGAGATCTTCTCCCGAATAAAAATATATGGGGGCTTTAGTTTCCTTGGGGCTAATTGTTCAGACTCTGTTTCAGGCTCCGACAGAATGGAAAATCTATTTTCATCTAATGGCCCGGGATTTACAGGGCCTTTGTTGGAACGATTTATTTTGGGCTTATTGCCGTCCGAGTTTTTTGGGGGTGTTAGCGTGCGCTTGGAGATATTAATGTAGCGATCCATGCCTGTCTGCATGGTCGAACCCGCTTGCAGAATTGTCATTTCTTCTACCGTAGCTTTGTTTTTGCCGTTTGCACCGATTTTTGCACTTGGTTGTGTTGTTGCTTTACCCGCAGCACAAGAAGAGGGTGGAGTCGTTATTGCATTGTTGGCGACAGAGACCGTTGTAGTAGTCGTAGTAGTTTCAGTTGTTGTTGCGCTAGGCGGCAGAAGCTCTGTTGGAGTCTTGCATTGCTCACTCCATGGCGTTCGAGCGGTGAAGAGCAGGGCGGGAGAGCCAGAGTTAGCTCTCTGGTTTTCGGCGGTCAGTAAACTTGCACCTTCAAGCACTTTCGGTTCTAGAGTATTACTCGTCACCGTCAAATAGGCGTTGTTACGGGCCAAAGAGAGACGACGTTTGTCTTGTTCTCTATGAATTTTTTCACGGGCTTCGTCTTGTTGTTTTTGTCGTTGAGTGCGCTGATCCACGTTCTTACTCATTTGTTTATAGTTAGTGCGTAAAGATTAATTATTTAATTAATTAAAACTTTAGTTTAAGATATGCAATTTGCATCGCGAAACGCAAAACCTCGCGCTTATTAATTTTTTTCGAACGTTTTCGACTGATTGGCTAATTGTTTTTCCGGAGCGTTAATAAAACACGTCTGCACGCAGCCGAATAACAAATGACTCCTTACAGATAAGTGGGAAATGAGAAGTTTTCGAAGACAAGGTAAACAATTATTATATATATTTTTTATTAAGAGTTACATATAAATAAACGTTAAAGAATTACCTATAAAATTAATTAACGAATTAAATGAATTAAATTTTCTTTGCTAAGAATCAGTTCTACTAGCACCATTGGCCGAGGTAGTAAATTACTGTATTACTGTATTATTAAGAGTTACATATAAATAAACGTTAAAGAATTACCATTAAATTAATTAACGAATTAAATGATTTTAATTTACTTTGCTAAGAATCAGTTCTACTAGCAGCATTGGCCGACGTAGTGAATACTGTAATTTCACGACTCGTGAGTTACGACCAAGAAAAGCGGTTGGTAGCAAGTCCCAGTAGGCTTATGTCTCTGCCCAAGATGCTGGCGAATAGTAATCGGGGTGGAGAAAACAGCTCCCTTCAGTAAATCACCACAATCCAAGGTGAAACAACGTATGACGTGGTATGTATGTATGTCCTAAAAAAGTTAGGAGTCTGCGCATGGCCGAAGTCTATGTGACAGGCAGCCTACGAACGTCCTCTGCAGACGCCCTGGTCACCATTCTGGAAAACTTCCCTATATAAATCAATTAAAAGCAGACTGCGACTGTATCGGCGTTTAGAATGGGAGACGCTGGGCTATAGATGGTATAGCAGTTCGACAACCACCTTATACGTTTTTAAGGCCGTAGGACCTCAAAAGCTAACTGAGCGGCAGACCAATTAGCCAGGATGGGCACATACCGATTGCTACCTGCATGCATTTCCACTTGTTATTAAGACGTATATTGCAATTCATTTGTAAGTGGATAATGGATAGTTAAGATTCAATTGATAATTATTTAAAATCCTTTAGTTTTTTTTAACAAATTTGTTGTTCCATCAGTTTAACTTGGTTGGTTAATATTATTTTCCAGTTAACATGTTCAAAAATATCAAATCGTTATTTGGATATTATTTAATTTATATTAAACAAAATGAGATAAATAATTTATTGATATTAATTAATATGTATGTGGTATTGGTTTTCCTATTTAAATAAGAAGTCCCACTATTTGTTGTTATACCCGTTACTCGTAGAGTAAAAGGGTATATTGTATTCGTGCAAAAGTATGTAACAGCTAGAAGGAAGCGTTTCCGACCCTATAAAGTATATATATTCTTGATCAGGGTCACTAGCCGAGTCGATATAGCCATGTCCGTCTGTCCGTCTGTCTATCCGTCTGTCTGTCCGTCCGTATGAACGCTGAGATCTCAGAAACTATAAAAGCTAGAAGATTGGCATTTTGTATGCAGATTCTAGGAGTTCCTACGCAGCGCAAGTTTGTTTCAAAAAGGTGCCACGCCCCCTTTAACGCCCACAATCGCTTAGATACGATTTTAAAAATTTTTATCGTTTTTGTTTTATTGTGTTTATCAATACCTATCGAAATGTTAAAGAAATTTTTAAAATCGGACCATTCGTTAAAAAGTTATGCGTGATCAAAGTTTCTATCTCCATCTCCCTCGCACTCCCTTTACCTGAGTAACGGGTATCTGATAGTCGGGGCACCCGACTATAGCGTTCTCTCTTGTTTTTTAGCTAATATGTTGATAGTTTTGATTAAATGAAATTAGTGATAGGTAGTTCGGATAATAGTTTTAGGTATTTTAATGAATTTAAATCGTATTAAAACTGCGTTTTATGGATACTTTGATCGCGTCGTTCTTTTAACTTTGTTTGTTCGCCTGTCTTGTTCATTCGCTTCTCTTGTTCTTAATGCTCCTTCAAGACTTCTTTTCTCTTCAAGAAAACTTTTTGATATACGCTGATTAGAGATGGGTTGGACATTAAGTAACTAAACATTAGTACCGAATGTATCGTCGTCGTCCTCGGAAGATATTTGAATCCATGGTTTCATATATTCGGCGCAAGAGGTAGTGCTTATTGGTCCGTCAGAAAATAAATATTCTTTTACAACATCGTAAGTGTTCTTAGGCTTGACTTTTGTAACTCGATAGGTACCCAATACTTAGTTTTACCTTAAGCCCACCACAAAGCTGAGTGCATTTGAAGCGATAATATCGCCGACTTTGTATGTTGCTGCTGGTCTAGGTATGAGTTATACGAGTGGTTTGTTCTCGTTTTGCATGACAAGGATCTGTTGCTTGCAGCTTTACGGATCTCGTCTCGATTGTCCTGGAACATTTGGGTTAATTCTTGCTCAATCGTTTCCTTCAGCTTGAATTCAGCTTGTCTTCGAGTTTTGGAATGTAATATTCCTTTCCGATGATCTCCTTGGTCTTCTTCATAGAAAAATGTCCTTTTTCATGTGCCTGTCGAATGATTTCGCGTGAAGGACTGTGGCTGGATTTCTCAGCAAAGATGTCAATTATAGCTTTTAGTTGATCGTCCTGCGATTGAACACACTTTAGTTTGCTGTGCAAGCTTTCGTCGGAAATCATTAATACAGGAAAACGGCTTAAAGTATCTGCATGATGTATGCGTTTACCTGATCTGTGTTCAACTTCAAAGTCAAACTTCTGAAGTGCAAGGGATCCAATGTGCGACTCAAGTACAGACTTCCTCTTTTTTCCATCGTTCTTGTAAAAGCATTGCAATCGCGGACCAACTTGAAATTCATACCTAAAAGGTAATCTCGGAATTACCAGGATCTCTAGTTGGAAAGCTTTTTTCTGCGTCGGTTGTTTTCTTGCTCATGTAGTACACCGGATGTATCTGGTTATCATTGAGCGACTTTGGAGCAGAACTGATACAAAATCATCAATCGCTGCATCTGTATGTAGCTCGGTTTCGTGTGGCGGATGAAAAATCTTTAGAATTGGCTTCTGGGTAATCAAAGTCTTAGCATGTTAAAAAAATCCATCCCCTTGTCAGTAAAACAAAACATGGCGTCATGTTTCATCAGATTGGTCACAGGTTGGCGATGATGGAAAAGTTCAAGATAAATTTCTGAAAATATCCAACCAGACCCAGAAAGCATTGTAGTTGCTTCTGTTTTGTCGGTAAAGGAAATTTTGTCACAGCCTTTGTTTTTTCATCTGAGATACAGATCTTTTGGTTTTCGATGCTATGGCCTAGGAACTCGATTTTCTTTTTAAGAAAAAGTATTTCTTTAGATGATCACCAAACCGTAGTCCTTACAACGCTTGATGACTATCTTGAGATTGGCTACTGCTTCACCTTCGCCTGTAGCTTGGACTGTGATATCGTCGACATAAGGAATCGCTATACCAGATCGGGTCAAGTCTGGGAAGGAAAATGGCGTGAACGTGGCCTTGAAATACGCCTGGGGAATTCGTAAGGCCAAAAGGGACTTTCAGGAACTGGTACTGGCCACTTTGAGTAAAAAAGGAAGTGAACTTGCGGCTTTGTGCATCGACGTTAACGTGAAAAATCAGTTTTTGGGGTCAAGCGTGCCGAATACAAGAGCATCTTGCAGGCGGTCCAATTGGTCTAGATCAAGGAAAGGGAAAACATATCTCGTAAAATTACCTTGTTAATCATTCTGTAGTCAATGCAGAGTCGATTTATTGTCGCGTTTCTTGACCAGGACAACCGGACTGCTGTACTCGGACTTAGAATGCTTCATGATTCACATCCTTTAAAACAATACGCATCGCGACGTTTGTTGTTTTTGTACTCGTCGGCTTATAGTTCTTGAACAGGTCGTAAACTTCGCGTTTTGCTTGAGTTGTTGCACTCTCGTCATTATTATGTTCACATATTCGGCACTTTCACTTTCGGAGTTATGCTTGTCTCGGCATTGTATTTTTATTCCGTCACGATTTATTAGAATTTCGGCGTTGCTACAAAATTCTGCGCCTAACACATCTTGTACATCCAAAAAGTCAGATGAACCAACTAGAAAATTTTCTTCAACACTTGATCGTCTATTTCGAATTCTTATTTAAAAGAACCGCATGGTTTCACCCTGTTGTTGTTTCCAAAACCGACAAGAAAAATGTTAACAGCACTCAATTCAGGCTTATTCAAGCTTACGTACGTTTTTCACTTATAATGTTGTATTTGCTGCCTGTGTCAATAAGAGCTGTGTACTTGTTGTTTTCATACAAATTTCCTTATACGTCGATAATTTGTCATCCGATATTTGCGCGTATTTTTCGGAGTTTCAACCGTTTCAATTTTGCCTGTCGGACAGTCTTTATATATGTATGTGTCCGTAATTATTGCAGTTGAATCACTTCCGACCGCTACTTCGATTAAGGCACTGATTAGATGTATGGCCAATGACACCATAGTTGTAGCAATGTACCTTTCTTTGCACGTATACGTCTTTATGGTCTGCACTGTCTTTGCCAATCGCATATTTCAATTTGTCTTCTTGATTTCTTGGCTTTCCGGATTTTTCACCAATATTCTCGTAGCACTTTAATTTTTCCTTGAACTCCTTCAAGTCTATAGCATTGGACAAGATCGATTTATTGACGCTCAAAACCATTGATGCCATCAATCACATATTGCATAAGAGCATTGTTATCTACACGAGAAGCCATTTCTTTCATTTTGTTATTCTTGAACACTTTCATTTTTTTGAAGTGAAAACTTCTTATGAGCACTTTGTTTCGCATTTTCGCATTTTTAGCCGTTCTCGCGACAGAAGAGATTTTTCGTGCTCTCGCGACAGACGAGATTACATACCTATATGTATACTCAGAGTGTAAAGTATGCGAGAACGCTGCTTGCTATACGCAGTCTTCGCATGGGCATTCGTTCTTGCCCTCGCAACAGACGAGATTGAGAGTTTTTATACCCTTGCAGAGGGTATTATAATTTTGGTCAAAAGTGTGCAACGCAGTGAAGGAGACATCTCCGAACCTATAAAGTATATATATTCTTGATCAGGATCACCTCCTGAGTTGATATAGCCATGTCCGTCTGTCCGTCTGTCTGTCCGTCTGTCTGTTTCTACGCAAACTAGTCTCTCAGTTTTAAAGCTATCGAATTGAAACTTTGCACACACCCTTCTTTCCTTTGCACGCAGTATATATGTCGGAACGGCCGGGATCGGCCGACTATATCCTATAGCTGTCATATAACTGATTGATCGGAAATGCCATAACTTTGGTGTTTGTAAAGTTAGGAAGTTGGGATTTTCTATGGGTTTTATATTTGGCCAATCAATCCGACCTACCAAATTTTATAAGGATCGGCCCGACTATATCCTATTGCCGCTATATAACTGATTGATAGGAAATGCCATAACTTTGGTGTTTGTAAAGTTAGGAAGTTGGATTTTCTATGGGTTTTATTTTTAGCCAATCAATCCGACCTACCAAACTTCATAAGAATCGGCCGACTATATCCCTATAGCTGCCATATAACTGAACGATTGGAAACGCCATAACTTTGGTGTTTTTAAAGTTAGAAAGTTGGGATTTTTTATGAGTATTAAAATGCATCATATGAATAATTTTGTTGAATATAATTTACAGAGTATTCTGTAAGGGTATATCAACTTCGGCTCCGCCCGAAGTTAGCTTTCCTTTCTTGTTTATATTAATTTTTTAAATGAATATTAACGGAAAATTTATTTATTTAAATATTTCATTTGACTTGTGTTGCTGCTATGGTATTGTCTTTAAAAAAAAGGTGGGATGCACTCCGGGAGTGCAGGCAGAAGTGAAAACTTCTTATGGCACGTTGGGCACTTTTTTGGGTGAGCATTTTTAGGTTCGTTCGCGACATGAAAAATTGTTGAATGGACATGAAGTATAATAATTTACTTACGTGATGACGAGCAGCAGTTGTAATAATGTATAGAAAATATAAATAATACCCCTTTTACAACATTTAATTTTTCTGTCCTACGTATTTTTATACCCGTTACTCGTAGAGTAAAAAGGTATATTGTATTCGTGCAAAAGTATGTAACAGCTAGAAGGAAGCGTTTCCGACCCTATAAAGTATATATATTCTTGATCAGGGTCACTAGCCGAGTCGATATAGCCATGTCCGTCTGTCCGTCTGTCCGTCTGTCTGTCCGTCTGTCTGTCTGTCTGTCCGTATGAACGCTGAGATCTCGGAAACTTAAAAGCTAGAAGATTGGCATTTTGTCATGCAGAGTCTAGGAGTTCCTACGCAGCGCAAGTTTGTTTCAAAAAGGTGCCACGCCCCCTTTAACGCCCACAATCGCTTATATACGATTTTAAAAATTTAAATATTTCGGAAAAGTAAAAATTCAGTTTTATTGTGTTTATCAATACCCTATCAAAATGTAGAAGAAATTTTTCAAATCGGACCATTCGTTAAAAAGTTATGCGTGATCAAAGTTTCTATCTCCATCTCCCTCGCACTCCCTTTACCTGAGTAACGGGTATCTGATAGTCGGGGCACCCGACTATAGCGTTCTCTCTTATTTCATATAGCACATCTTAAATCTCCAAAGCCCATACTTGAAATCGTCTTTGACTTTCAAAGTGAACGGTCGTGTTTTTTTTCTGCGCTTCAAATTTTGTATTTTGTTTCGTTTATTCCCATCGGTGGGTTTTATCAAAACAATTTTAATTTTCTTCCGGTTATTCAAACATAAATTTAAACTCCGTTCACTTCGCGAGTGCACTTGTAATAATACTAATAAATTGTTTTAGTTTTCGTAGTTCTTATCTGTGTTTTCTTTTCTTATATCCCCGCCGTTTCTCTTTTGTGCATGCTCTTTAACTAATTTACGCTCCCGCTCTCTTGCTCTCTTTGCTTTGAAAGTTCTAAGCGTGCAGTTTCTGCGCTCTTGCGGTACTTATAACTGCTCGCTTATAAATTTCAATTCGTTTTCTTGGTACAGTGGTTCCAATAATAAAATGAATAATAAAAATTTAGTCTGCTTCTGCAAAAAATGCAGCCTCGTAATCAGGGCTGACCAGTCTAATATGACTTGCTGGCTGTGTGAAAATATGGTGCACACCAAGTGCGCCGGTTTTACTGGCCTGACAAGTGATGACCTTTCAAAGGGGCCCAATTTGCAGTTTTGTTGTGGCGCTTGTGTCGAGGTTGCGAACGAGATGAAATCGTTCATGCGCCAAACTAAAGGCGGCTTGATGGGGCTGATTAGCTGTTTCGGAGTTGCTAGAGATAGTTTCGCCGAGCTGATGATCTCCTCTCTGCGCTGGACTCGCAGTTTAATAGTCGTAAGCTATTAGAAGAGTCCCCTAAGCGCAAAAAGGCCGCTGGTGGGCCGCAATCGAAAACAAAAGAACAACAGAGCATTCCGAAGGATCAGCAGCTGATTGCAGCAAACCCTCAAATGTTGCTAAGATCAGCAGCTAAAAAAGATTCGATATCCGAACAATCCCTAACTTCTAAGAATTCCGATTTGTCCGTAGTGGATTCACAATTAGTGTACAATCAGAATGTAGCATCACCACCCCAAGGGACTACTGAGTCCGGACAACCGGCTCAAGTTGGTTTTGCAGAAACAATGTCTGCTCCATCAAAATCCCTTTCAGTGGTTCCACTAAAGAAACAAATTTTCGTTTCTCGGCTTTCCCCTGATCAAACATCTTCTGATGTATTGTCTTATATACAAGACAAAACTAATGCCGATTGTAATAGTGTAAAGGTGGAAAAGTTTAAGTTTTCTTATGCTAGAGACATTTCATCTGTCAAGATATCTCTCCCTAACGAGCTTTTTGAAGCCATATGCTCGGGCGACTTTTGGCCGGATAATATGGTTGTAAAAGAGTTCGAGGCTAAGATAAAGAAGAAGGGGCCCGTGGGAGTAAAACTTCCTAGTCGAGGACAAACTAAACTCAAAAACTAACTTCTAACCTCCTTCTTTCCTATCAGAATGCATCTCATATTATTGTGTTTACAAACCCCTGGTTAAAGGTTAGCTTCGAAGTTTTTCCAGGTAAGTACCCAATATATAGGTATGACCGTCCCTCTAGACGGGGAGGTGGAGTCTTAATTGGAGTTGATTCAAACCTCCCGTCTGAGGAGTTATTTTTTGATGAATTCAATCCCATTGAATTTATTTGTGTAAAGTAATCGCTTCCTGGTAACTTTTTATACATAACTTGCTCATATATTCCGCCGTTGTCTGAACTTCCTGATTATTTAAATCACCTATCCGTTATTAAGTCCGTTGCAAATAAGCTTTCCGATAGCGATCAGTTGGTAGTTCTAGGTGATTTTAATATACCTGGAGTTACTTGGTCCACTGAGGATGGATCGAAAAATCCAAACGAATACATTGTTTTCGCAAGGCAGACTTTCTGAGGCTAAATAATTTTATTTCTGGCTTTAATTGGTCTGATCTTTACTTATGCAATAATATGTCCAAAGCAGTTAATGTTTTTTACACTGCAATAAACTCATTTTTTAATTCCTGTGTTCCTTGGTATTATCCGTCAATTTCCAATAAATCACCTTGGTTTAGCAAAGAGTTGACACACTTAAGAAATGTAAAGTCCAGACTTTTTAGGAAATATAAAAATACCGGTTCTCAATCTGTTTTTATTAGATATTTAAGTGCTCGGTGAAGATTTACCGTGCTTAATGCTAAGTGTTATAATAGTTACTTAAACCTTTGTAAGGTCCAGTTCTCTCAGGACCCGAAACAGTTTTATAATTTTGTTAACACCAAGCGTAAATCTAATTCTTTTCCTTCCTCGCTGTCGTTCGAAAACATGGCGGCAACCACCGATCAGGCAATAGCCGATTTATTTTACTTACTCTACTCTACTCTACTCTACCATGTCCAAGTCAAACCTCATATTCTGTCCCACTTTAACAGAAAGCTCTCTTCTTTAGGATCTTCTTCGTATTAAGCCTGTTTATTCGCCAGGGCCCTGTGCAAACCCCTTCACAAGTTGTTTACATTATCTCTAGAAACCTCCCAATTCCCAAATATTTGGAAGGAATCATTTGTTATTCCTCTTTTCAAAAAAGGTAACAAGTTAGAAGCCAGTAACTACAGAGGTATTTCTAAGTTGTCAGCTATTCCTAAGCTTTTTGAAAAAATTATTACTCCTCACTTGCAGCACCTTTGCAGATCAATCATTTCTCCGTGTCAACACGGATTTATTAAACGTACATTTGTGATAAAGGCTTCAATAATAGTTTTCAAACAGACTTCATTTACACTGACTTTAGTAAAGCATTTGACTCTGTAAATCACTTACTTCTTATTCAAAAACTTGACCTGTTAGGTTTTCCAATTGATCTGCTTAAATGGATTTCAAGTTATCTGAATGGTAGGTCACAAAGGGTCCTTTTTAAAAATTTAATTTCTGAAATTCTCCGTGTTACCTCCGGTGTCCCACAAGGAAGCCATCTTGGTCCGTTACTTTTTACATTATTTATTAATGATCTTCCCTCAATTATAAGTCATTCTCACGTACTTATGTACGCAGATGATGTTAAGTTGTGCCTGCAGTATAAGGACATTTCCTGCCATTTAGACTTGCAATCCGATCTAGATAATTTTCAAAACTGGTGCCGAGATAATTAACTAAATTGAAACGGTTCCAAGTGCAAGATGATGACTTTTTATCGGGCCAATCCGATATATGCGACTTACACGTTAAGTGGCAGCTCTTTGGATAGAATAACTCTTGTAAACGATCTTGGCGTTCTCTTGGACCCTAAACTAAAATTTTCTAATCACATTTCGTCCATGGTTAATAAAGCCAAAGGAGTGCTTGGATTTATTAAAAGGTGGTCAAAAGAATTCGATGATCCTTATTTGACTAAAACTTTATTTATTTCGCTAGTCCGTCCGATTCTGGAGTATGGGTCTCCCGTCTGGAGTCCACAATACGGAATACATATTGGTCGTATTGAATCTGTACAAAAAAACTTCCTTCTTTTGCTTTACGGCGCCTAAACTGGGATACAAATCTTAACTTACCTTCTTATTATAGTAGACTTCTATTGATTAATTTACCCTCCCTAGCCAACCGTAGAACGATGCTTGGTACTATCTTTATTTATAACCTTGTACATGGTGATATTGACTGCCCCGACTTGTTAAGTCGGCTAATCTTTTCTGTGCCAAGTAGATTAACTAGAAATTATATTCCCCTACTTTTAAATCATTGTAGATCTAACTATGCCTTCCATGAGCCTTTCAGAGTATTATGTTCTGACTATAATAGACTTTTTCCTGTAATATCAAATCTAGACTCTGTGCCGCTCCTAAAACGATTAATACTTGCTTCATTGGCACAAGATAAAGGTCAAGGTCCGGGGAAAAAAGTAATAGTTAGATCAACTATTACTTTTTTCCCCGGACCTTGACCTTTATTTTCCTATCTCGCGTCTATCTTATCGCGAATCGTGCCGTACGATACTCGGCTGCGCCCCTCGGTCGGTTGGGCGGGTAAGTGGGCCGTAGGACTTTATTTGTATCAATTTTTTATCATTTTCAAAACGACGAATTAGCCATTTCAGTTAGAGAAAATATTAAAATGATTAAATAAAACTGGCTCAGATCAATACTTAACTGCTCATTTAAAGTGTTACCAGGGAAAAATTGTTTAAAAACAAATTTATTTGTAATATTAAATTTTAAATTAAATTGTATTATTAAACATATTTTTTGAATACAATCAATACAATTAAGGGCCAATCTTTTCAATATCATCGGCACTATCAGTATTCAAAACTTCAATTTCTTTTTTAAAAAGTTTCTCGATGTCGGAGCACACAGTCATAGATTTTTCATCCGTTATAAGATTGATGGCAATTCCAGACTTTCCTGTAAAATAAATTAAGAACAAGAAAGGAAAGCTAACTTCGGGCGGAGCCGAAGTTGATATACCCTTGCAGAATACTCTATAAATTATATTCTCCAATATTATTCATATGATGCATTCTTAATACTCATAAAAAATCCCAACTTCCTAACTTTTAAAACACCAAAGTTATGGCATTTCCAATCGTTCAGTTATATGGTAGTTATAGAATATAGTCGGCCGATCCTTATGAAATTTGGTAGGTCGGATTAATTAGCCAAATATAAAACCCATAGGAAATCCCAGCTTCCTAACTTTACAAACACCAAAGTTGTGGCATTTCCGATCAATCAGTTATATGGCAGCTATAGGATATAAACGGCCGATCCCGGCCGTTCCGACATATATACTGCGTGCAAAGGAAAGAAAGGTGTGTGCAAAGTTTCAATTCGATATCTTTAAAAGTGAGAGACTAGTTCGCGTAGAAACAGACAGACGGGCAGACGGACGGACAGACAAACAGACGGACATGGCTATATCAACTCAGGAGGAGATCCTGATCAAGAATATATATACTTTATATGGTCGGAGATGTCTCCTTCACTGCGTTGCACACTTTTGACCAAAATTATAATACCCTCTGCAAGGGTATAATAAATTGTAAGTATTACCGAAATAAAATACAAAATATAATTATATATAATTATGTATACTGTGAAACAAAAAGAGTGTACGATTATTGTCAAGTACACACTTACGTGTTAAGGTATATCTACCTCTGAACAAGAATATTTATATTTAAGCCATCGTCAAAAAAAACTGTCAAAATATACTTAAAATTGTAAAAGAATGCCAATAATATTTTATTGAAAAACAATTTAAAACGGATACCAAACTTGCAATAATGGATACAGACCGGAATACCCAAATTGCATTACTTCATTCCAGGAATCGCTTTTGTCAAACGAGCAGTTTAACCAGCGACGAGGTCATACCAAAGAATTACAGAAAGGCTTAACTTCGCCTTCAGATCAGATACGAAAATCCAATAACTGCATTAGATAATATAAAGTGTTCTATCATAATGGAAATTATGGACAAGAGGATGGAGCAAGTTAGGCTTATTGCTATCGTAATGGAAAAGGTGGACAAGAGGTTAGAGCAAGAAGATGGAGCTTATTGCTATCGTAATCGAAAAGGCGGACAAATCAGCATTGGCAATCAAAGCTTAACATTGAATCTTAACATGGAACGTTAATGGTGCATATAAAAATGAAAAAAAAAGTTTGACAGCCAAAAAAATTAAATTTTCAATATCAAGGCGCATTTATATACGTTCTTACAACTCTTTAACAGCAATTGTAAAATAAATATATAAAAATAAAATAATTAGTAAAAATACACAATTCTATCTCAATTTGGGTTTTGTGTTTATTTTTTGCAGTTATTAAACGATCCACAACAAAAATTAAACAGGGTCTTGACCCAGCCGGGAAGGACCAAAACCTGAACGGTTACGTTAACATATTAGATAAGTGAAAAGTCAGTCGGAAAGACAAAAGAACTGGCCATGACCTATATTTGAGTAGTATTTGAGTCGCTCGGAGTCCTACGACGAGACAGACGCGAGATATGAAAGTACAAGTAAAAGTCCGGGGAAAAAGTAAGATCAATTTTGTGCTAATGAAAAGTATTAATTGTTTTAAGAGCGGCAGAGAGTCAAGATTTGAGATTATAGGAGCAGAAAGGATCAACGAATTCTTATGACCACCTTTTAATAAAACCAAGCACGCCTCTGGCTTTATTAACCATGGACGAAATGTGATTAGAACATTTTAGTTTAGCGTCCAAAAGAACGCCAAGAGTTACAAGAGTTAATCTACCCAAAGATCTGCCACTTAATGTGTATTTCGGATTGACCCGATAAAAAGTCATTAGCTTGCACTTATAAATTTTAATTAAGTAAATTATTTCGGCACCAGTTTTGAAAGTTATCTAGATCTGATTGTTAGTCTAAATGGCAGGAAATATCCTTATACTGCAGGCATAACTTAATATAATCTGCGAACATAAGTACGCGAGAATGACTTAATGAAAAAACGAAATCGGAAGAAGTGAAAAGGGCATAAAAAATATTATCACTTAACGCTATTTTAATCCAAAAGATTTTCAAAACACCATGTTTGAAAAGCATTTAGGTCCGATTGTAGGTCTAAACTGCTGGAAATTTCGTTATATTTTTCGTCATCGGAGAGAATGAGGGCACGCGACTTTGTCAAGACTAGAGGGAGATCGTTAATAAATAATGTAAAAAGAATGTGAGACGCCTGAAGTAACTCGAATCAAATTAGAGATAGAGCTTTTAAACAGGACTCGTTGAGTCCTACCACTTAGAAAACTTAGGATCCATGTTAGAAGATCACATGGAAACCCTAATAAGTCTAGCTTTAATACAAGAAGCGAGTGATTTACGGAATCAAACGCTTTACTAAAATCACTAACTACGTCAGTCTGCATGTTCTTTCTGAAGCCATTTATTACAAAAGACGTTAGCTCCAAGAGGTTTGTTGTCGTAGATCTTCGCCTTATAAATCCATGTTGACATGGATATATAATTGATCTACAAAGATGTTGCAAGTGGGGTGTAATAACGTTTTCGAAAAGCTTTGGGATGGCGGATAATTTGGATATACCTCTGTAATTACTTGTATTCGATTTATTTCCTTTCTTATGAAGGGGAATAACAAATGACTCCTTCCAGATAAGTGGGAAATGAGAAGTTTTCGAAGACAAGGTAAACAATTATTATATATTTTTTTTATTAAGAGTTAGTTTTTACTAAGAATTACCTATAAAATGCGTTAATTAAATGATTTTAATTTACTTTGCTAAGAATCAGTTCTACTAGCAGCATTGGCCGTGGTAGGGAATACTGTAATTTCACGACTCGTGAGTTACGACCAAGAAAAGCGGTTGGTAGGAAGTCCCAGTAGGCTTATGTCTCTGCCCAAGATGCTGGCGAATGGTAATCGGGGTGGAGAAAACAGCTTCTTTCAGTAAATCACCACAATCCAAGGTGAAGCAACGTATGACGTGGTATGTATGTATGTCCTAAAAAAGTTAGGACTCTGCGCATGGCCGAAGTCTATGTGACAGGCAGCCTACGAACGTCCTCTGCAGACGCCCTGGTCACCATTCTGGAAAACTTCCCTATATAAATCAATTAAAAGCAGACTGCGACTGTATCGGCGTTTAGAATGGGAGACGCTGGGCTATAGATGGTATAGCAGTTCGACAACCAACTTATACGTTTTTAAGGCCGTAGGACCTCAAAAGCTAACTGAGCGGCAGACGAATTAGCCAGGATGGGCACATACCGATTGCTACCTGCATGCATTTCCACTTGTTATTAAGACGTATATTGCAATTCATTTGTAAGTGGTAACCTAAATTAAAATAATGGATTTGGGAATTTGTTTTAATTAAATTTACGCTTAGTTAAGATTTAAATTTGTTGTTTAAACAAATTTGTTGTTCCATCAGTTTAACTTGCTTGGTTAATATTATTTTCATATTTTTTCCAGTTGACATGTTCAAAAATATCAAATCAAATTATCTTTTACAACATCGTAAGAGTCCTTAGGCTTGACTTTTGTAACTCGATAGGTACCCAAATACTTAGGTTTTAACTTAAGCCCACCACAAAGCTGAGTGCATTTAAAGCGATAATATCGCCGACTTTGTATGTTGCTGCTGGTCTAGGTATGAGGTTATACGAGTGTTTGTTCTCGTTTTGCATGACAAGGATCTGTTGCTTGGCAGCTTTACGGATCTCGTCTCGATTGTCCTGGAACATTTGGATTAGTTCTTGCACAATCGTTTCCTTCAGCTTGATGTCAGCTTTGTCTTCGAGTTTTGGAATGTTATATTCCTTTCAGATGATCTCCTTGGTCTTCTTCATAGAAAAATGTGCTTTTTCATGTGCCTGTCGAATGATTTCGCGTTCAAGGACTGTGGCTGGATTTCTTAGCAAGGATGTCAATTATAGCTTTTAGTTGATCGTCCTGCGATTGAACACACTCTAGTTTGCTGTGCAAGCTTTCGTCGGAAATCATCAATACAGGATAACGGCTTAAAGAATCTGCATGATGTATGCGTTTACCTGATCTGTGTTCAACTTCGAAGTCAAACTCCTGAAGTGCAAGGATCCAATGTGCGACTCAAGTACAGACTTCCTCTTTTTCAATCGTTCTTGTAAAAGCACTGCAATCGCTGACCAACTTGAAATTCATACCTATAAGCTTATCTCGGAATTACCAGGATCTCAAGCTGGAATACTTTTTTCTACGTCGGTTGTTTTCTTGCTCATGTAGTACACCGGATGTATCTGGTTATCATTGAGCGACTTTTGGAGCAGAACTGATCCAAAATCTTTGCTTCTGTATGTAGCTCTGTTTCGTGTGGCGGATGAAAAATTTTTAGAATTGGCTTCTGGGTAATCAAATCTTCAGCATGTTAAAAAATCTATCCCCCTGTCTGTGAAACAAAACTTGGCGTCATGTTTCATCAGATCGGTCACAGGTTTGGCGATGATGGAAAAGTTTAGGATAGATTTCCGAAAATATCCAATCAGACCCAGAAAGCATTGTAGTTCCTTCTAGTTTGTCGGTAAAGGAAATTTCGTCACAGCCTTTGTTTTTTCATCTGAGATACAGATCTTTTTGTTTTGAATGATATGGCCTAGGAACTCGATTTTCTTTTAAAGGAAACAGCATTTCTTTAGATTGATCACCAAACCGTAGTCCTCATGACTAGTCTTGATGACTATCTTGAGATTGGCTACTGCTTCACCTTCACCTGTAGCTGGGACTGTGATATCGTCGACATAAGGAATCGCTATTCCAGATCGGGTCAAGTCTCGGAAAATGGCGTTAACGTGGCCTTGAAATATGCCTGGAGAATTCGTAAGGCCACAAGGGACTTTCAGGAACTGGTACTGGCCATTGTGAGTAACAAAGGACGTGAACTTGCGGCTTTGTCCATCGACGTTAACGTGAAAAATCCGTTTTTGAGTTCCAGCGTGCTGAATACGTGAGCATCTTGCGGGCGGTCCAATTTGTCTAGATCTAGGAAAGGGAAAACATATCTCGTACTATTACCTTGATAATCCTTCTGTAGTCAATGCAGAGTCGATTTATTGTCGCGTTTCTTGACCAGGACAACCGGACTGCTGTACTCGGACTTAGAATGCTTCATGATTCCGTCCTTGAGCCACTGTTCGATTTGATCGTCGATAATACACCGCTCGGAGAATGCGTATCTTCGCATCCTTTAAAACAATACGCATCGCGACGTTTGTTGTTTTTGTACTCGTCGGCTTATAGTTCTTGATCAGGTCGTAAACTTCGCGTTTTGCTTGAGTTGTTGCACTCTCGTCAATATTTATGTTCACATTTTCGGCACTTTCGACGTTGATTTTCATTAGCGAACTTAATTCACTTTCGGAGTTAAGCTTGTCTTGGCTTTTTATTTTTATTCCGTCACCATTTATTAGTATTTCGGCGTTGCTACAAAAGTCAGTTGTACATCTAAAAAGTCAGATAAACCAACTAGAAAATTTTCTTCAAACACTTGATCGTCTATTTCGAATTCTTCTTTAAAAGAACCACATGGTTTCACCCTGTTGTTTCAAAAACCGACAAGAAAAATGTTAAAAGCACTCCCGTCTCCCGTCTGGAGTCCACAAAAAAACTTCCTTCTTTTTGCTTTACGGCGCCAAAACTGGGATACAAATCTTAACATACCTTCTTATTATAGTAGACTTCTTTTGATTAATTTACCCTCCCTAGCCAACAGTAGAACGATGCTTGGTAGTATCTTTATTTATAACCTTATACATGGTGATATTGACTGCCCCGACTTGTTAAGTCGGCTAAACTTTTCTGTGCCAAGTAGATTAACTAGAAATTATATTCCCTTAATTTTAAATCATTGTAGATCTAACTATGCCTTGCATGAGCCTTTCAGAGTATTATGTTCTGACTATAATAGACTTTTTCCTGTAATATCAAATCTAGACTCTGTGCCGCTCCTAAAACGATTAATACTTGCTTCATTGGCACAAGATTGATCTAACTATTACTTTTTTCCCCGGACCTTGAACTTTATTTTCCTATCTCTCGTCTATCTTATCGCGAATCGTGCCGTACGATACTCGGCTGCGCCCCTCGGTCGGTTGGGCGGGTAAGTGGGCCGTAGGACTTTATTTGTATCAATTTTTTATCATTTTCAAAACGACGAATTAGCCATTTCAGTTAATTAATATTAAAATGATTAAATAAAACTGACTTAGATCAATACTTAACTGCTCATTTAAAGTGTTACCAGGGAAAAATTGTTTAAAAACAAATTTATTTGTAAAATTAAATTTTAAATTAAATTGTATTATTAAGACAAACAGACGGACATGGCTATATCAACTCAGGAGGTGATCCTGATCAAGAATATATATACTTTATATGGTCGGAGATGTCTCCTTCACTGCGTTGCACACTTTTGACCAAAATTATAATACCCTCTGCAAGGGTATAATAAATTGTAAGTATTACCGAAATAAAATACAAAATATAATTATATATAATTATGTATACTGTGAAACAAAAAGAGTGTACGATTATTGTCAAGTACACACTTACGTGTTAAGGTATATCTACCTCTGAACAAGAATATTTATATTTAAGCCATCGTCAAAAAAAACTGTCAAAATATACTTAAAATTGTAAAAGAATGCCAATAATATTTTATTGAAAAACAATTTAAAACGATTACCAAACTTGCAATAATGGATACAGACCGGAATACCCAAATTGCATTACTTCATTCCAGGAATCGCTTTTGTCAAACGAGCAGTTTAACCAGTGACGAGGTCATACCAAAGAATTACAGAAAGGCTTAACTTCGCCTTCAGATCAGATACGAAAATCCAATAACTGCATTAGATAATATAAAGTGTTTTATCATAATGGAAATTATGGACAAGAGGATGGAGCAAGTTAGGCTTATTGCTATCTTAATGGAAAAGGTGGACAAGAGGTTAGAGCAAGAAGATGGAGCTTATTGCTATCGTAATCGAAAAGGCGGACAAATCAGCATTGGCAATCAAAGCTTAAGATTGAATCTTAACATGGAACGTTAATGGCGCATATAAAAATGAAAAAAAAAGTTTGACAGCCAAAAAAATTAAATTTTCAATATCAAGGCGCATTTATATACGTTCTTACAACTCTTTAACAGCAATTGTAAAATAAATATATGAAAATAAAATAATTAGTAAAAATACACAATTCTATCTCAATTTGGGTTTTGTGTTTATTTTTTTGCAGTAATTAAACGATCCACAACAAAAATTAAACAGGGTCTTGACCCAGCCGGGAAGGACCAAAACCTGAACGGTTACGTTAACATATTAGATAAGTGAAAAGTCAGTCGGGAAAGACAAAAGAACTGGCCATGACCTATATTTGAGCAAAAGCAGCTGCCTTAAGGATTTTTTTTTTGTCGCTCGGAGTCCTACGACGAGAAGTGTATCGTACGGCACGATTTGCGACAAGACAGACGCGAGATATGAAAGTACAAGTAAAAGTCCGGGGAAAAAGTAAGATCAATTTTGTGCTAATGAAAAGTATTAATTGTTTTAAGAGCGGCAGAGAGTCAAGATTTGAGATTATAGGAGCAGAAAGGATCAACGAATTCTTATGACCACCTTTTAATAAAACCAAGCACGCCTCTGGCTTTATTAACCATGGACGAAATGTGATTAGAACATTTTAGTTTAGCGTCCAAAAGAACGCCAAGAGTTACAAGAGTTAATCTACCCAAAGATCTGCCACTTAATGTGTATTTCGGATTGACCCGATAAAAAGTCATTAGCTTGCACTTATAAATTTTAATTAAGTAAATTATTTCGGCACCAGTTTTGAAAGTTATCTAGATCTGATTGTTAGTCTAAATGGCAGGAAATATCCTTATACTGCAGGCATAACTTAATATAATCTGCGAACATAAGTACGCGAGAATGACTTAATGAAAAAACGAAATCGGAAGAAGTGAAAAGGGCATAAAAAATATTATCACTTAACGCTATTTTAATCCAAAAGATTTTCAAAACACCATGTTTGAAAAGCATTTAGGTCCGATTGTAGGTCTAAACTGCTGGAAATTTCGTTATATTTTTCGTCATCGGAGAGAATGAGGGCACGCGACTTTGTCAAGACTAGAGGGAGATCGTTAATAAATAATGTAAAAAGAATGTGAGACGCCTGAAGTAACTCGAATCAAATTAGAGATAGAGCTTTTAAACAGGACTCGTTGAGTCCTACCACTTAGAAAACTTAGGATCCATGTTAGAAGATCACATGGAAACCCTAATAAGTCTAGCTTTAATACAAGAAGCGAGTGATTTACGGAATCAAACGCTTTACTAAAATCACTAACTACGTCAGTCTGCATGTTCTTTCTGAAGCCATTTATTACAAAAGACGTTAGCTTCAAGAGGTTTGTCGTCGTAGATCTTCGCCTTATAAATCCATGTTGACATGGATATATAATTGATCTACAAAGATGTTGCAAGTGGGGTGTAATAACGTTTTCGAAAAGCTTTGGGATGGCGGATAATTTGGATATACCTCTGTAATTACTTGTATTCGATTTATTTCCTTTCTTATGAAGGGGAATAACAAATGACTCCTTCCAGATAAGTGGGAAATGAGAAGTTTTCGAAGACAAGGTAAACAATTATTATATATTTTTTTTATTAAGAGTTACATATATATACAAGTTAAAGAATTACCTATAAAATGCGTTAATTAAATGATTTTAATTTACTTTGCTAAGAATCAGTTCTACTAGCAGCATTGGCCGAGGTAGGGAATACTGTAATTTCACGACTCGTGAGTTACGACCAAGAAAAGCGGTTGGTAGGAAGTCCCAGTAGGCTTATGTCTCTGCCCAAGATGCTGGCGAATGGTAATCGGGGTGGAGAAAACAGCTCCTTTCAGTAAATCACCACAATCCAAGGTGAAGCAACGTATGACGTGGTATGTATGTATGTCCTAAAAAAGTTAGGACTCTGCGCATGGCCGAAGTCTATGTGACAGGCAGCCTACGAACGTCCTCTGCAGACGCCCTGGTCACCATTCTGGAAAACGTCCCTATATAAATCAATTAAAAGCAGACTGCGACTGTATCGGCGTTTAGAATGGGAGACGCTGGGCTATAGATGGTATAGCAGTTCGACAACCACCTTATACGTTTTTAAGGCCGTAGGACCTCAAAAGCTAACTGAGCGGCAGACGAATTAGCCAGGATGGGCACATACCGATTGCTACCTGCATGCATTTCCACTTGTTATTAAGACGTATATTGCAATTCATTTGTAAGTGGTAACCTAAATTAAAATAATGGATTTGGGAATTTATTTTAATTAAATTTACGCATACTTAAGATTCAATTGATAATTACTTAAAATCCTTTAGTTTTTTAAACAAATTTGTTGTTCCATCAGTTTAACTTGCATGGTTACTATTATTTTCATATTTTTTTCCAGTTGTTATGTTCAAAAATATCAAATCGTTATTTGGATATTATTTAATTTATATTAAACAAAATGAGATAAAGAATTTATTGATATTAATTAATATATACATATGTGGGATTGGTTTTCCTATTTAAATAAGAAGTTCCACTATTTGTTGTTTTTTAGCTAATATGTTGATAGTTTTGATTAAATGAAATTAGTGATAAGTAGTTCGGAAAATAGTTTTAGGTATTTTAATGAATTTAAATCGTATTAAAACTGGGTTTTGATGGATACTTTGATCGCGTCGTTCTGTTGTACTGAACGGAGCTACCAGACCTATTCCCACACCTCGGCTATCCTTCCTAAACATTCGTGCCGAATGTTTCGTCGTCGTTCTCGGAGGATATTTGAATCCATGGCTTCATATATTCGGCGCAAGAGGTAGTGCATATTGGCCCGTCAGAAGATAAATATTCTTTTACAACATCGTAAGTGTCCTTAGGCTTGACTTTTGTAACTCGATAGGTACCCAAATACTTAGGTTTTAACTTAAGCCCACCACAAAGCTGAGTGCATTTAAAGCGATAATATCGCCGACTTTGTATGTTGCTGCTGGTCTAGGTATGAGGTTATACGAGTGTTTGTTCTCGTTTTGCATGACAAGGATCTGTTGCTTGGCAGCTCAACGGATCTCGTCTCGATTGTCCTGGAACATTTTGATTAGTTCTTGCTCAATCGTTTCATTCAGCTTGATGTCAGCTTTGTCTTTGAGTTTTGGAATGTTATATTCCTTTCCGATGATCCCCTTGGTCTTCTTTATAGAAAAATGTCCTTTTTCATGTGCCTGTCGAATGATTTCGCGTTGAAGGACTGTGGCTGGATTTCTCAGTAAGGATGTCAATTATAGCTTTTAGTTGATCGTCCTGCGATTGAACAAACTCTAGTTTGCTGTGCAAGCTTTCGTCGGAAATCATCAATACAGGATAACGGCTTAAAGAATCTGCATGATGTATGCGTTCACCTGATCTGTGTTCAACTTCAAAGTCAAACTCCTGAAGTGCAAGGATCCAATGTGCGACTCAAGTACAGACTTCCTCTTTTTCCATCGTTCTTGTAAAAGCATTGCAATCGCTGACCAACTTGAAATTCATACCTAAAAGGTAATCTCGGAATTACCAGGATCTCTAGCTGAAATACTTTTTTCTACGTCGGTTGCTTTCTTGCTCATGTAGTACTCCGGATGTATCTGGTTATCATTGAGCGACTTTTGGAGCAGAACTGATACAAAATCATCAATCGTTGCATTTGAATGTAGCTCTGTTTCGTCTGGCGGATGAAAAATCTTTAGAATTGGCTTCAGGGTAATCAAAGTCTTCAGCATGTTAAAAAAATCTATCCCCCTGTCAGTGAAACAAAACTTGGCGTCATGTTTCATCAGATCGGTCACAGGTTTGGCTATGATGGAAAAGTTCAGGATAAATTTCCGAAAATATCCAACCAGACCCAGAAAGTATTGTAGTTGCTTCTGGTTTGTCGGTAAAGGAAACTTCGTCACAGCCTTTGTTTTTTTATCTGAGATACAGATCTTTTGGTTTTCAATGCTATGGCCTAGGAACTCGATTTTCTTTTTAAGGAAACAGCATTTCTTTAGATTGATCACCAAACCGTAGTCCTCACAACGCTTGATGACTATCTTGAGATTGGCTACTGCTTCACCTTCGCCTGTAGCTGGGACTGTGATATCGTCGACATAAGGAATCGCTATTCTAGATCGGGTCAAGTCTCGGAAAATGGCGTTAACGTGGCCTTGAAATACGTAAGAGAGAAATCATTTCATTAGCGAACTTAATTCACTTTCGGAGTTATGCTTGTCTCGGCTTTGTATTTTTATTCCGTCACGATTTATTAGTATTTCGGCGTTGCTATATAATTCTGCGCCTAACACAACTTGTACATCCAAAAAGTCAGATGAAACAACTAGAAAATTTTCTTCAAACACTTGATCGTCTATTTCGAATTCTTCTTTAAAAGAACCGCATGGTTTCACCCTGTTGTTTCCAAAACCGACAAGAAAATGTTAACAGCACTCAATTCAGGCTTATTCAAGCTTACGTACGTTTTTTCACTTATAATGTTGTATTTGCTGCCTGTGTCAATAAGAGCTGTGTACTTGTTGTTTTTCATACAAATTTCCTTATACGTCGATAATTTATCATCCGATATTTTGCGCGTATTTTTCGGAGTTTTAACCGTTTCAATTTTGCCTGTGGTGCAGTCTTTAGATATGTGTCCGTAATTATTGCAGTTGAAGCACTTCCGACCGCTGCTTCGTTTAGGGCACTGATTAGATGAATGGCCAATGACACCATAATTGTAGCAATGTACCTTTCTTTGCACGTATACGTCTTTATGGTCTGCACTGTCTTTGCCAATCGCAGATTTCAATTTGTCTTCTTGATCTCTTGGCTTTCCGGATTTTTTCCAATGTTCTCGTAGCACTTTAACTTTTCCTTGAACTCCTTCAAGTCTTTAGCATTGTACAAGATCGATTTATTGACGCTCAAACCATTGATGCCATCAATCACATATTGCATAATTGTTTTTGTTATCCACGAGAAGCCATTTTTTCATTTTGTTATTCTTGAACACTTTCATTTTTTTGAAATGAAAACTTCTTATGGGCACTTTTGTGGGTTCGCATTTTCAGCCGTTCTCGCGACAGATGAGATTTTTCGTGCTCTCGCGACAGTCGAGATTACATACCTATATGTATACTGAGAGTATAAAGGTATGCGAGAACGCTGCATGCTATACGCAGTCTTTGCATGGGCATTCGTTCTTGCCCTCGCAACAGACGAGATTGAGAGTTTTTTTATATTAATTTTATAAATGAATATTAAACGGAAAATTTATTTATTTAAATAATTCATTTGACTTGTGTTGCTGCTATGGTATTGTCTTTAAAAAAAAGGTGGGTTGCACTCCGGGAGTGCAGGCAGAAGTGAAAACTTCTTATAGCGCGATGGGCACTTTTTTGGGTGAGCATTTTAAGGTGCGTTCGCGACATGAGAAATTTGTTGAATGGACATGAGGTATAATAATTTACTTACGTGATGACGAGCAGCAGTTGTAATAATGTTTAGAAAATATAAATAATACCCCTTTTTAAACATTTCTTTTAACTTCGTTTGTTCGCCCGTCTTGTTCATTCGCTTCTCTCGTTCTTAATGCTCGTTCAAGACTTCTTTTCTCTTCACGAAAACTTTTTGATATACGCTGATTAGAGATGTTTCGTCGTCGTTCTCGGAGGATATTTGAATCCATGGCTTCATATATTCGGCGCAAGAGGTAGTGCATATTGGCCCGTCAGAAGATAAATATTCTTTTACAACATCGTAAGTGTCCTTAGGCTTGACTTTTGTAACTCGATAGGTACCCAAATACTTAGGTTTTAACTTAAGCCCACCACAAAGCTGAGTGCATTTAAAGCGATAATATCGCCGACTTTGTATGTTGCTGCTGGTCTAGGTATGAGGTTATACGAGTGTTTGTTCTCGTTTTGCATGACAAGGATCTGTTGCTTGGCAGCTCAACGGATCTCGTCTCGATTGTCCTGGAACATTTTGATTAGTTCTTGCTCAATCGTTTCATTCAGCTTGATGTCAGCTTTGTCTTTGAGTTTTGGAATGTTATATTCCTTTCCGATGATCCCCTTGGTCTTCTTTATAGAAAAATGTCCTTTTTCATGTGCCTGTCGAATGATTTCGCGTTGAAGGACTGTGGCTGGATTTCTCAGTAAGGATGTCAATTATAGCTTTTAGTTGATCGTCCTGCGATTGAACAAACTCTAGTTTGCTGTGCAAGCTTTCGTCGGAAATCATCAATACAGGATAACGGCTTAAAGAATCTGCATGATGTATGCGTTCACCTGATCTGTGTTCAACTTCAAAGTCAAACTCCTGAAGTGCAAGGATCCAATGTGCGACTCAAGTACAGACTTCCTCTTTTTCCATCGTTCTTGTAAAAGCATTGCAATCGCTGACCAACTTGAAATTCATACCTAAAAGGTAATCTCGGAATTACCAGGATCTCTAGCTGAAATACTTTTTTCTACGTCGGTTGCTTTCTTGCTCATGTAGTACTCCGGATGTATCTGGTTATCATTGAGCGACTTTTGGAGCAGAACTGATACAAAATCATCAATCGTTGCATTTGAATGTAGCTCTGTTTCGTCTGGCGGATGAAAAATCTTTAGAATTGGCTTCAGGGTAATCAAAGTCTTCAGCATGTTAAAAAAATCTATCCCCCTGTCAGTGAAACAAAACTTGGCGTCATGTTTCATCAGATCGGTCACAGGTTTGGCTATGATGGAAAAGTTCAGGATAAATTTCCGAAAATATCCAACCAGACCCAGAAAGTATTGTAGTTGCTTCTGGTTTGTCGGTAAAGGAAACTTCGTCACAGCCTTTGTTTTTTTATCTGAGATACAGATCTTTTGGTTTTCAATGCTATGGCCTAGGAACTCGATTTTCTTTTTAAGGAAACAGCATTTCTTTAGATTGATCACCAAACCGTAGTCCTCACAACGCTTGATGACTATCTTGAGATTGGCTACTGCTTCACCTTCGCCTGTAGCTGGGACTGTGATATCGTCGACATAAGGAATCGCTATTCTAGATCGGGTCAAGTCTCGGAAAATGGCGTTAACGTGGCCTTAAAATACGTAAGAGAGAAATCATTTCATTAGCGAACTTAATTCACTTTCGGAGTTATGCTTGTCTCGGCTTTGTATTTTTATTCCGTCACGATTTATTAGTATTTCGGCGTTGCTATATAATTCTGCGCCTAACACAACTTGTACATCCAAAAAGTCAGATGAAACAACTAGAAAATTTTCTTCAAACACTTGATCGTCTATTTCGAATTCTTCTTTAAAAGAACCGCATGGTTTCACCCTGTTGTTTCCAAAACCGACAAGAAAAATGTTAACAGCACTCAATTCAGGCTTATTCAAGCTTACGTACGTTTTTTCACTTATAATGTTGTATTTGCTGCCTGTGTCAATAAGAGCTGTGTACTTGTTGTTTTTCATACAAATTTCCTTATACGTCGATAATTTATCATCCGATATTTTGCGCGTATTTTTCGGAGTTTTAACCGTTTCAATTTTGCCTGTGGTGCAGTCTTTAGATATGTGTCCGTAATTATTGCAGTTGAAGCACTTCCGACCGCTGCTTCGTTTAGGGCACTGATTAGATGAATGGCCAATGACACCATAATTGTAGCAATGTACCTTTCTTTGCACGTATACGTCTTTATGGTCTGCACTGTCTTTGCCAATCGCAGATTTCAATTTGTCTTCTTGATCTCTTGGCTTTCCGGATTTTTTCCAATGTTCTCGTAGCACTTTAACTTTTCCTTGAACTCCTTCAAGTCTTTAGCATTGTACAAGATCGATTTATTGACGCTCAAACCATTGATGCCATCAATCACATATTGCATAATTGTTTTTGTTATCCACGAGAAGCCATTTTTTCATTTTGTTATTCTTGAACACTTTCATTTTTTTGAAATGAAAACTTCTTATGGGCACTTTTGTGGGTTCGCATTTTCAGCCGTTCTCACGACAGATGAGATTTTTCGTGCTCTCGCGACAGTCGAGATTACATACCTATATGTATACTGAGAGTATAAAGGTATGCGAGAACGCTGCATGCTATACGCAGTCTTTGCATGGGCATTCGTTCTTGCCCTCGCAACAGACGAGATTGAGAGTTTTTTTATATTAATTTTATAAATGAATATTAAACGGAAAATTTATTTATTTAAATAATTCATTTGACTTGTGTTGCTGCTATGGTATTGTCTTTAAAAAAAAGGTGGGTTGCACTCCGGGAGTGCAGGCAGAAGTGAAAACTTCTTATAGCGCGATGGGCACTTTTTTGGGTGAGCATTTTAAGGTGCGTTCGCGACATGAGAAATTTGTTGAATGGACATGAGGTATAATAATTTACTTACGTGATGACGAGCAGCAGTTGTAATAATGTTTAGAAAATATAAATAATACCCCTTTTTAAACATTTCTTTTAACTTCGTTTGTTCGCCCGTCTTGTTCATTCGCTTCTCTCGTTCTTAATGCTCGTTCAAGACTTCTTTTCTCTTCACGAAAACTTTTTGATATACGCTGATTAGAGATGTTTCGTCGTCGTTCTCGGAGGATATTTGAATCCATGGCTTCATATATTCGGCGCAAGAGGTAGTGCATATTGGCCCGTCAGAAGATAAATATTCTTTTACAACATCGTAAGTGTCCTTAGGCTTGACTTTTGTAACTCGATAGGTACCCAAATACTTAGGTTTTAACTTAAGCCCACCACAAAGCTGAGTGCATTTAAAGCGATAATATCGCCGACTTTGTATGTTGCTGCTGGTCTAGGTATATATACGAGGTTATACGAGTGTTTGTTCTCGTTTTGCATGACAAGGATCTGTTGCTTGGTAGCTTTACGGATCTCGTCTCGATTGTCCTGGAACATTTTGATCAGTTCTTGCTCAATCGTTTCCTTCAGCTTGATGTCAGCTTTGTCTTTGAGTTTTGGAATGTTATATTCCTTTCCGATGATCTCCTTGGTCTTCTTCATAGAAAAATGTACTTTTTCATGTGCCTGTCGAATGATTTCGCGTTGAAGGACTGTGGCTGGATTTCTCAGCAAGGATGTCAATTATAGCTTTTAGTTGATCGTCCTGCGATTGAACAAACTCTAGTTTGCTGTGCAAGCTTTCATCGGAAATCATCAATACAGGATAACGGCTTAAAGAATCTGCATGATGTATGCGTTTACCTGATCTGTGTTCAACTTCAAAGTCAAACTCCTGAAGTGCAAGGATCCAATGTGCGACTCAAGTACAGATTTCCTCTTTTTCCATCCTTCTTGTAAAAACATTGCAATCGCTGACCAACTTGAAATTCATACCTAAAAGGTTTTGAGGAGTCTTAAACTCCCCACAAATCCCGATGCAGGAGATCGGCCTAGCAACAGCGGAGGAGGCGAGAAAGCCGGAGAAATGAAGGGCATCCAGGTCAAACGGGAAACATTCGGACCTTGGACCCTCATATGGCAAGGGCAACGAGGTCAAACGGTGAATTGGCGGACTTCGGACCCGCCTAAAGAGGACACACCGTGAATTAACGGTACCTCGATGGACCTTGGACCCGCGCCCGGCAAGGGCAACGGGGTCATACGGTAAATTGGCGGTCTTCGGACCCGCCCAAAGGGGACACACCGTGAATTCGCAGTACCTCAGTGGACCTTGGACCCGAGGGAAATAACGGCACCTACAGCGCCTATAAAAAGGACGGCGCAAGCGCAGCTCGGGACAGTAGGAGAGCGAGAATCAGAGCGAGTGCGTGCACGCGGAATAAGTAAACATCGAAACCGAAGTGGTGGCTAGGCGATAAGGGAGAACTTTGTTCTACCTGCTAGGCGACACACCTTGCCGACAAAGTCCAAGCTGAACTCCGGAAGCCAGGCGATAAAGGTGGCTAGGCGATAATGCGTAACTTCGGTTCACCTGCTAGGCGATACACCTTGCCGGCCCCGGTAGGGAAGCTCGCATAACATCCAGGGTTTTGGTGGAGTCGACCCGATCTCAGTCACCCGGAGCAGCAAGCCGAAGCAACGCAGTAGCACGCCAGGAGCGACGCAGCGGTAAGCCAGGAGCAGAGCAGCAGCGCGCCAGGAGCAACGCAGCAGGAGACAGCGACAACGGGCAGCAGAATAATAGCAATAAGGCTATATTTTAGAGAGTCAATAAACCAACCTTATCATTTCTGGCGTTATCCTTTGGTCACGGGCGGTCACTCAATATAAATTTGGTGGCACGAACTCACAACCTCTCTGAGCTAGCCGCACGTTTACGTAGCGAGCAGAAATAAAGAATCAGGTCGTTACATCTGGCGCCCAAGAGTGATTGTCCTGACCAAGGAAACAAAAATTCCGAGATGGGGAAGTCCTGGATTTATAATCTCAGGAAGGAGGACTTCGACGAGGTGAGTCAAGTTCTGGGAATAGAACTGGAGGGTTCAGTCGATTCGATGAGGAAGACTCTGGGAGACTTCGTCGACCAGACAGCAGAGGATCCAGACATCGCCGATTTGGTAATGGGCCTGGAAAAGAAATTCCGGAAAATTCCCACGCCAAAATTCAAAATCACTACCGCAAGTGCCGAGGGCCTGATAGCGAGCTTGGATGTGTCGAGCATCGCAAGCCACGCAAGCCGGCAGCGGGAAAATAGCCGGGAAAGAAAGGAGAGTTCCAGGACGCACACGCAGGACTACGCGAAGGTGGCCAAGCAGGTCCGGGAGTGGAATTTCCGCTACGACGGAAACGACAAGCCGCTGCAATTTTTGGAGCAAGTAGAGTGGTCAGTCGTGACTTACGGTCTCGACATAAACCAGATCCCAAGAGCAATGCCGGAGCTGCTCCAAGGCAGAGCCTTGAAGTGGTTCATCGCCAACAATCGGCACTGGGAGACCTGGGGAGACTACATCTACAGCTTCCAAAATTACTTTCTGCCCCGAGGATACATGGCGAAGCTGGCGGACCAGGTCAGACAGAGAAAGCAAGCCTACGGGGAGAGCTTCAAAGATTTTATGGTGGATATGCAGACCCTGATGCGGCCACTGAATATGTCAACCAAAGAAACGCTGGAGAGGATAAAAGAAAACAGCACGCCGGCACTCAGAATGTTCGTTCGCCCATTTAATGTCGAAATTTGGATACATTGATGGCGCTGGCAGACGAATTTGAGGAGCTCGACCAGCAGAGGGAGAAATTCGAGCTGGAAAACAATCCCCGCAAGCAGCAAGGGCAGAGCCACCCAGTACCAAAGCCAAGATCAGACCAGGGTGCGGTGTGCAGGCGATGCCAGGAGGACCCGGACGCACAACCACGAAGTACGCCGCGCGGCCACGAACCAGCAAACAAACGCGGCGGATACGTAGCAAATCCTACCCAGGCCTGCCGCAGATGCGGGGGTCCAGACCACTGGGCGAAGGAATGCCGAAACCAACGGCTTACGTTCTGCTGGCGTTGCGGAAAAATAGGAGTTCGGACGGTTTAGTGCTGTTCCGGGTCGGGAAACGCCCAGCGACCCCAGCCTCCGAGGGGCGGCCAGGGATCGCAAGGTGCTGCCTCTCGAAATTAATGGGCGACCTGCAGGCGGAAGGCCACGGTGGATACCGGCGCCACGGCGAGTTTCATCAGCGAAGAGCTGGCGGACAGGCTGCAGGCGGCAGGAAGGGTCGGACCCACGAGAAGGCAAGTACGGATGGCAGACGGTCGCTGCGGGGAAATAAGATCACAGCTGGAGACCAGAATTGGACTGGGAACGAAAACAATTTCAATGGAGCTGCTGATTTTACCAGGACTGATCGACGCCCTGGTGTTGGGATGGAATTTCCTTACCAGAATCGGGGCCAAAGTCGAGTGCGCAGGACACAGCGCGTCGATACCGGCAAAGAATAGACGAGGAGGATGGCTGGAGGAAAAACTGTCAGTGACAATAGTTGAAACACCCAAAAGATTTGCGGAAAAGGATGTGGAGGGATTTTTAAAAGCCGAGTTGGACGAACTGGAAGGAATAAATAGTACATCCAACGTGGCCGTACATAGGATCACCATGAAGGACGACCAACCAGTCAAACAACGGTACTACCCTAAAAATCCAAAAATGCAGGGTGAGATAAATGCCAAGGTAGACGAGCTGCTGGAAAAAGGATGTATCGAGCCGTCCAGGAGTCCCTACAGCTCACCAATAGTCATGGTGAGAAAGAAGACTGGAAAGTGGAGGCTGTGTGTGGATTTCCGGCAAATAAATGCGAGGTCCATAAAGGACGCATACCCGATGCCGATGATAAATTACATCCTGGACCAGCTGCGAGAGGCGAAGTACATCAGCAGTCTAGATCTAAAGGACGGTTACTGGCAGATCCCCTTGGAGGCAGACAGCAGGCAGTATACGGCGTTTACTGTACCAGGGAAGGGCCTGTTCCAATGGAAGGTGATGCCATTTGGCCTACACTCCGCGTCGGCAACATTCCAGCGGGCATTGGATCAAGTCATTGGACCAGAAATGATGCCGCATGCCTTCGCGTATCAGGACGACATTATCGACATCGGACGAACGCTCGAAGAGCATATGGAAAACCTGAAGGAAGTGTTTAGGAGACTACGGGCTGCCAACCTGAAAGTAAATGCGGAAAAATGCAAATTTTTTAGAAAGGAACTGCAATACTTGGGGCATCGCATAACAGACCAAGGCATCGGAACAGACCCAGAAAAAGTTTCGGCAATTGCCTTAATAAAACCACCGGCCAACGTTAAGGAGTTACGACAATATTTTGGAGTGGCGTCGTGGTACAGGCGTTTTGTGCCAGATTTTGCAACGATGGTGCATCCGTTGAATAGCCTGCTCCGGAAAAGCACAAAATGGGAATGGACAGAGGACCATCAACAGGCGTTTGAAGCTGTCAAGGCCAGGCTAATCGCAGACCCAATCTTAGCATGCCCAGATTTCACAAAGACATTTGTGCTGCAGACCGACGCCAGCGATTACGGGCTCGGTGCTATTCTCACACAGAATTCCGACCAAGGCGAGAGGGTGATCTCGTATTCCAGTAGGTCCCCAAATGGTTCGGAAAGAAATTTCTCAGCGACTGAGAAGGAATGCCTGGCAATTGTGTGGGCCATACGCAAGTTAAGGCCATACTTGGAGGGCTACCACTTCAAAGTGATCATGGATCATATGGCACTGAAGTGGTTGAATAGCATCGAGAGCCCAACCGGAAGAATCGCACGATGGGCGCTGGAACTGCAGCAATATGACTTTGAGATCGCGTACAGAAAGGGCCAGCTGAATATAGTAGCAGACGCACTATCACGACAGCCACTGCCAGAAACATGTCGACGGGTAAAAACACAGGAACAGCACAAGGAAACCGGCGAGTGTAGCTGGATAAGGGATATGCGGAGCAAGATTTCCCAAAATCCCCAAAAATATCCAGACTACATGACAGAAGCCGACCAGCTATATCGCCACATACCGCACAGAGCAGGCAACAAGGATGTCACATCATGGAAGCTGTGCGTGACAATGGGGTCCAGGCGGCGGGTAATGTCGGAGAACCACAACTCACCGACAGCTGGCCACATGGGAAAACAATTGCCAGAGTCGCAGCAAGATACCATTGGCCGGGAATGCACCGCGACATAAGGAAATATGTGCAAAACTGCGAGAGCTGCCTACGATATAAGCCAAGCCAACTACAGGCGGCCGGAAAAATGCTGACCCAAGTACCGGAAGATCCGTGGGCCACTGCGTGCGCAGATTTCGTCGGACCACTGCCCCGCTCCAAACACGGGAATTCTATGCTACTAGTGCTGGTAGATAGGTTCTCCAAGTGGACCGAAATGGTGCCAATGCGCAGGGCAACGACGGAAACTCTGGAAAAGGCGATCCGCGAGCGGATCCTCGCAAGATACGGCGTGCCCAAGGTGCTGATTACAGACAATGGCGTTCAGTTCACCAGCAGGGCGTTTAAAAAATTCCTGGGTGAATTAGGCGTCCGACACCAGTTCACGGCCCCATACACGCCCCAGGAAAACCCGACGGAGAGAGCCAACAGGACGGTGAAAACGATGATCACCCAGTTCACCGGGGCAGACCAGAGGACTTGGGACGAAAAGTGGCCGGAACTGCAGTTGGCCGTGAATACGAGCGTGGCTGAATCCACGGGATATTCGCCTGCTTTTATTACGCAAGGGAGAGAGCCTAGGTTACCCAGCGCACTGTACGACGAAGGAACAATCGGCACAGGAAGGGAAACGCAAACTCCGGCCGAGAACGCACAGAAGCTGAAAGAAATCGTCGAGCTGGTGAGGCGAAATATGGAAAAGGCAGCGCAGGATCAGGCACGCCACTACAATCTGCGTAGACGCCCATGGAAACCGAACATCGGTGACACAGTCTGGGCTAAAGAACATCATCTGTCCAAGGCCGCAGAAGGATTCGCTGCAAAATTGGCACCAAAATATGACGGGCCTTTTAAGATAATAAATTTTAATTCGCCGGTGATATGCAATTTGCGGCTTGAAAAGACTGGCAAAGAAAAAACCGCCCACGTTAGCCAATCAAAAAACAATTTATTGATGGCCAAAACAAAGGATCGAAGTCGGACTTAGCGGGGGCGCACTGCACTCACACAGATGCATTAGGAGCGCGAGAGCGGGAGAGGGAGGGTCATAGGATGCGGATACCGTTACCGGGTAACGCATACCAAAGCGGGGACCCGTCGGAGCCCGTAGCAAGGGAAAGTCCAAAGGCCGCCGCGGATAACGGAACCGGAAACATGGGCAACCGAGGTTTCGTCAGCGCGCGAGCGCCACAAGACGGGCCTATTTGAAATCAGGTCGCCAAGATGCCAGCACGCAGCAGCAGCAACAGTCAAGTCATGAGGGGAGAGGGACGGGGAGGCAGCACCGGGCAACAGCCAGCGGCGAGATGGAGGCGGGACTCATGTTCCGCACTCCAGCTGCTGGCGTCCCCCCTGGTGTCGCGGTCCCCGTCGCCGAACCCCGAATGGGAGGACGAGGAACGCATCACAGATGTAGAGCTGGAGGAGGAGGAGGAGGCCGGCGTCCGGCTGGCAGGGCAGGAGGCCGAGTTGACGACTATCGACCTGTCGTCGTCCGAGGAGGAGGAGGAGGAAAACAAGGAGGACACCGGGACGGAGACGATGAGTCTAGAGGTCTACTCGGACGAGGAGGACGAGCCACGTCGGGCGGCGAAGGCCCGGATGGCATTCTGCCGGATAAAGAGGGCCGCAGCCGGATTCGGGCGGATCCGGTTGGGCGACGCAGCGCCATCGGGCCGCCCGGAGGAGGCGAAGCGTATATTCGCAACCCGGGCAGAGGTGGTGCGGCGAGTATTCGCGCAGCGGGCGGTGGCACGGGCAGCCGCAGCAGCCAGGGAGTGGCAAAAGCGGCTGGATGAGGCTGAGGCCGAAGAGGCAGCAATATGGGCACGGCCAGGCCCTCCGGAGCAGCCGCCGCTGCAAGCACCTCCACCGCCGTCGCCACCGCTGTCGCTGTCGCAGCCGCCACCACTGCCGTCGCCGCCGAGGGCAGCAGCACCGCCACCGCCACCACCGTCGCAGCCCCGGGCATCAACGCCGCCACCGCTACCACCGTCGCCGCCCCGGGGAACAGCACCGCCACCGCCACCACCGTCGCCGCCCCGGGCATCAACGCCGCCACCGCCACCACCGTCACCGCCGCAGGCACCACGGCCATCCCAGGCACCACGGCACGGAGCGGAGACACCACCGCCGCCGTGGGTGCCAACGCCATCGCCGTTGCCAGCAAAACGGCTCGGTGGGGACCCGGAGGGTCTGGAGAAGGGACCCTGAGTGTGGCCGCCGCCAGGGGAGCCAGCCGCACGGCCGTCGAAACTAGCCCGGCTATCGTCATGCCCGGAGCCTCGGTCCCCTCCAGCAAGGCCGCGTATGAGTCGCCAGCAGTCGGCGGACAGCAGCCGCTGGGAGGAGGTGGCCGAGGGAGGGTGGCCGCCGAGGGTGCCACGAGGCTGGCAGGCAGGTGCAGAGGGCTCGGAGCAGTCGCTGAGCAAAATTAATAGTGGTGGATGGCGTCCGCTACCGCATCCGGGTGGCAAGCGGGGTAGTAAGGGTCTTGAGGGCCCAATAAAAGGCCTTTTATGGTTTTAACACACAAATTGATTTGTTTATTTACATTTTTGGGTAACGGGTTGCCGGACATAGGTAATAGGGACGGGGGCGCCGAGATTGGCGGTCGATCGATAGTTGCGATCGATGGGTTAACAAAATTGGTTATTTCTTTGTTCAAGAATTCAAATGGCAACTTAAGACAACGAAAAGGCAACGACGATGGCAACACTGGAACCCACAATCGATAAACGCGATCGTGGTGAGATTCCAGGGAGTTGCCGGACCGAGGGAAAGCGAAATGGTGACTTTTAGTTTGGGGAAATGTCTGGCCGGGAAAATTCGAATTTCACGCAGGGAACTGTCTGGGGAACTGGGAAATGGGAACTGTGAACTATCTGGGGAACTGTGAACTATCTGGGGAACTGGGAACGGTCTGGGAAATGGGAACTGTGAACTATCTGGGGAACAGGGAAACAGTCTGGGGAAATAATCTTTCAAGGAGCTGCTTGGATAAGTCTTTTAGGGAAACAGTCGCGGGAAAGTTCAAGTCTTTCAAGGAGCTGTACGAGTGAAGTCGTTTAGGAGAGCAGTCTGGGGAAAGGTTAAGTCTTTCGGGGAACTGTCTGGGGAACATCTAACACGCAAGTCAGGCGGGGAATTCGAGTAGTATAAACATAAAGGGCGGGGAAAGTCACCACTTTCATTACATTTCCGAAGGAAGGGGGAAATGTGAGGAGTCTTAAACTCCCCACAAATCCCGATGCAGGAGATCGGCCTAGCAACAGCGGAGGAGGCGAGAAAGCCGGAGAAATGAAGGGCATCCAGGTCAAACGGGAAACATTCGGACCTTGGACCCTCATATGGCAAGGGCAACGAGGTCAAACGGTGAATTGGCGGACTTCGGACCCGCCTAAAGAGGACACACCGTGAATTAACGGTACCTCGATGGACCTTGGACCCGTGCCCGGCAAGGGCAACGGGGTCATACGGTAAATTGGCGGACTTCGGACCCGCCCAAAGAGGACACACCGTGAATTAACGGTCCACTGAGGACCTTGGACCCGAGGGAAATAACGGCACCTACAGCGCCTAAAAAAAGGACGGCGCAAGCGCAGCTCGGGACAGTACGAGTGCGAGAATCAGAGCGAGTGCGTGAACGCGGAATAAGTAAACATCGAAACCGAAGTGCCCAAGAATCAAGATCGCAAAGTCGAGACGCCGAACGACGACAAGTCTACAAGGCGGAGGCTACAACGCTGAGATCCGACGGTGCTAGGTCGTGGTGAAGTCAAGCTTAGGGAGTCCTTGCGCGGTGTCAGGCGATAAAGGTGGCTAGGCGATAAGGGAGAACTTTGTTCTACCTGCTAGGCGACACACCTAGCCGACAAAGTCAAGCTGAACTCCGGAAGCCAGGCGATAAAGGTGGCTAGGCGATAAGGCGTAACTTCGGTTCACCTGCTAGGCGATACACCTTGCCGGCCCCGGTAGGGAAGCTCGCATAACATCCATGGTTTTGGTGGAGTCGTACCGATCTCAGTCACCCGGAGCAGCAAGCCGAAGCAACGCAGTAGCAGGCCAGAAGCGACGCAGCGGTAAGCCAGGAGCAGAGCAGCAGCGCGCCAGGAGCAACGCAGCAGGAGACAGCGACATCAGGCAGCAGAATAATAGCAATAAGGCTATATTTTAGAGAGTCAATAAACCAACCTAATCATTTCTGGCGTTATCCTTTGGTCACGGGCGGTCACTCAATATAAATTTGGTGGCACAAACTCACAACCTCTCTGAGCTAGCCGCACGTTTACGTAGCGAGTAGAAATAAAGAATCAGGTCGTTACAAGGTAATTACCAGGATCTCTAGCTGAAATACTTTTTTCTACGTCGGTTGTTTTCTTGCTCATGTAGTTCTCCGGATGTATCTGGTTATCATTGAGCGACTTTTGGAGCAGAACTGATACAAAATCATCAATCGTTGCATCTGTATGTAGCTCTGTTTCGTCTGGCGGATGAAAAATCTTTAGAATTGGCTTCTGGGTAATCAAAGTCATCAGCATGTTAAAAAAATCTATCCCCCTGTCAGTGAAACAAAACTTGGCGTCATGTTTCATCAGATCGGTCACAGGTTTGGCTATGATGGAAAAGTTCAGGATAAATTTCCGAAAATATCCAACCAGACCCAGAAAGCTTTGTAGTTGCTTCTGGTTTGTCGGTAAAGAAAACTTCGTCACAGCCTTTGTTTTTTCATCTGAGATACAGATCTTTTGGTTTTCAATGCTATGGCCTAGGAACTCGATTTTCTTTTTAAGGAAACAGCATTTCTTTAGATTGATCACCAAACCGTAGTCCTCACAACGCTTGATGACTATCTTGAGATTGGCTACTGCTTCACCTTCGCCTGTAGCTGGGACTGTGATATCGTCGACATAAGGAATCGCTATTCTAGATCGGGTCAAGTCTCGGAAAATGGCGTTAACGTGGCCTTGAAATACGTAAGAGCTAAATTCGTAGGGCCAAAAGGGACTTTAAGGAACTGGTACTGGCCACTTTGAGTAAAAAAGGACGTGAACCTTCGGCTTTGTGCGTCGACATTAACGTGAAAAATCAGTTTTCGGGGTCAAGCGTGCTGAATACGTGAGCATCTTGCAGGCGGTCCAATTGGTCTAGATCAAGGAAAGGGAAAACATATCTCGTACTATTACCTTGTTAATCCTTCTGTAGTCAATGCAGTGTCGATTTATTGTCGCGTTTCTTGACCAGGACAACCGGACTGCTGTACTCGGACTTAGAATGCTTCATGATTCACATCCTTTAAAACAATACGCATCGCGACGGTTGTTGTTTTTGTACTCGTCGGCTTATAGTTCTTGATCAGGTCGTAAACTTCGCGTTTTGCTTGAGTTGTTGCACTCTCGTCAATATTTATGTTCCATTTTCGGCACTTTCGACGTTGATTTTCATTAGCGAACTTAATTCACTTTCGGAGTTATGCTTGTCTCGGCTTTGTATTTTTATTCCGTCACGATTTATTAGTATTTCGGCGTTGCTATATAATTCTGCGCCTAACACAACTTGTACATCCAAAAAATCAGATGAAACAACTAGAAAATCTTTTTCAAACACTTGATCGTCTATATCGAATTCTTCTTTAAAAGAACCGCATGGTTTTACCCTGTTGTTTCCAAAACCGGCAAGAAAAATGTTAACAGCACTCAATTCAGGCTTATTCAAGCTTACGTACGTTTTTTCACTTATAATGTTGTATTTGCTGCCTGTGTCAATAAGAGCTGTGTACTTGTTGTTTTTCATACAAATTTCCTTATACGTCGATAATTTATCATCCGATATTTTGCACGTATTTTTCGGAGTTTCAACCGTTTCAATTTTGCCTGTGGGGCAGTCTTTAGATATGTGTCCGTAATGAACTCCTTCAAGTCTTTAGCATTGTACAAGATCGATTTATTGACGCTCAAACCATTGATGCCATCAATCACATATTGCATAATTGTTATTGTTATCTACACGAGAAGCCATTTTTTCATTTTGTTATTCTTGAACACTTTCATTTTTTTGAAGTGAAAACTTCTTATGGGCACTTTTGTGGGTTCGCATTTTCAGCCGTTCTCGCGACAGATGAGATTTTTCGTGCTCTCGCGACAGTCGAGATTACATACCTATATGTATACTGAGAGTGTAAAGGTATGCGAGAACGCTGCATGCTATACGCAGTCTTTGCATGGGCATTCGTTCTTGCCCTCGAAACAGACGAGATTGAGAGTTTTTTTATATTAATTTTATAAATGAATATTAAACGGAAAATGTATTTATTTAAATAATTCATTTGACTTGTGTTGCTGCTATGGTATTGTCTTTAAAAAAAAGGTGGGTTGCACTCCGGGAGTGCAGGCAGAAGTGAAAACTTCTTATAGCGCGATGGGCACTTTTTTGGGTGAGCATTTTTAGGTGCGTTCGCGACATGAGAAATTTGTTGAATGGACATGAGGTATAATAATTTACTTACGTGATGACGAGCAGCAGTTGTAATAATGTATAGAAAATATAAATAATACCCCTTTTACAACATTTCTTTTAACTTCGTTTGTTCGCCCGTCTTATTCATTCGCTTCTCTCGTTCTTCATGCTCGTTCAAGACTTCTTTTCTCTTCACGAAAACTTTTTGATATACGCTGATTAGAGATGTTTCGTCGTCGTTCTCGGAGGATATTTGAATCCATGGCTTCATATATTCGGCGCAAGAGGTAGTGCATATTGGCCCGTCAGAAGATAAATATTCTTTTACAACATCGTAAGTGTCCTTTGGCTTGACTTTTGTAACTCGATAGGTACCCAAATACTTAGGTTTTAACTTAAGCCCACCACAAAGCTGAGTGCATTTAAAGCGATAATATCGCCGACTTTGTATGTTGCTGCTGGTCTAGGTATATATACGAGGTTATACGAGTGTTTGTTCTCGTTTTGCATGACAAGGATCTGTTGCTTGGTAGCTTTACGGATCTCGTCTCGATTGTCCTGGAACATTTTGATCAGTTCTTGCTCAATCGTTTCCTTCAGCTTGATGTCAGCTTTGTCTTTGAGTTTTGGAATGTTATATTCCTTTCCGATGATCTCCTTGGTCTTCTTCATAGAAAAATGTCCTTTTTCATGTGCCTGTCGAATGATTTCGCGTTGAAGGACTGTGGCTGGATTTCTCAGCAAGGATGTCAATTATAGCTTTTAGTTGATCGTCCTGCGATTGAACAAACTCTAGTTTGCTGTGCAAGCTTTCGTCGGAAATCATCAATACAGGATAACGGCTTAAAGAATCTGCATGATGTATGCGTTTACCTGATCTGTGTTCAACTTCAAAGTCAAACTCCTGAAGTGCAAGGATCCAATGTGCGACTCAAGTACAGATTTCCTCTTTTTCCATCCTTCTTGTAAAAGCATTGCAATCGCTGACCAACTTGAAATTCATACCTAAAAGGTAATTACCAGGATCTCTAGCTGAAATACTTTTTTCTACGTCGGTTGTTTTCTTGCTCATGTAGTTCTCCGGATGTATCTGGTTATCATTGAGCGACTTTTGGAGCAGAACTGATACAAAATCATCAATCGTTGCATCTGTATGTAGCTCTGTTTCGTCTGGCGGATGAAAAATCTTTAGAATTGGCTTCTGGGTAATCAAAGTCTTCAGCATGTTAAAAAATCTATCCCCCTGTCAGTGAAACAAAACTTGGCGTCATGTTTCATCAGATCGGTCACAGGTTTGGCTATGATGGAAAAGTTCAGGATAAATTTCCGAAAATATCCAACCAGACCCAGAAAGCTTTGTAGTTGCTTCTGGTTTGTCGGTAAAGAAAACTTCGTCACAGCCTTTGTTTTTTCATCTGAGATACAGATCTTTTGGTTTTCAATGCTATGGCCTAGGAACTCGATTTTCTTTTTAAGGAAACAGCATTTCTTTAGATTGATCACCAAACCGTAGTCCTCACAACGCTTGATGACTATCTTGAGATTGGCTACTGCTTCACCTTCGCCTGTAGTTGGGACTGTGATATCGTCGACATAAAGAATCGCTATTCTAGATAGGGTCAAGTCTCGGAAAATGGCGTTAACGTGGCCTTGAAATACGTAAGAGCTAAATTCGTAGGGCCAAAAGGGACTTTCAGGAACTAGTACTGGCCACTTTGAGTAAAAAAGGACGTGAACCTTCGGCTTTGTGCGTCGACATTAACGTGAAAAATCAGTTTTTGGGGTCAAGCGTGCTGAATACGTGAGCATCTTGCAGGCGGTCCAATTGGTCTAGATCAAGGAAAGGGAAAACATATCTCGTACTATTACCTTGATAATCCTTCTGTAGTCAATGCAGAGTCGATTTATTGTCGCGTTTCTTGACCAGGACAACCTGACTGCTGTACTCGGACTTAGAATGCTTCATGATTCGCATCCTTTAAAACAATACGCATCGCGACGTTTGTTGTTTTTGTACTCGTCGGCTTATAGTTCTTGATCAGGTCGTAAACTTCGCGTTTTGCTTGAGTTGTTGCACTCTCTTCAATATTTATGTTCACATTTTCGGCACTTTCGACGTTGATTTTCATTAGCGAACTTAATTCACTTTCGGAGTTATGCTTGTCTCGGCTTTGTATTTTTATTCCATCACGATTTATTAGTATTTCGGCGTTGCTATATAATTCTGCGCCTAACACAACTTGTACATCCAAAAAGTCAGATGAAACAACTAGAAAATTTTCTTCAAACACTTGATCGTCTATTCCGAATTCTTCTTTAGAAGAACCGCATGGTTTCACCCTGTTGTTTCCAAAACCGACAAGAAAAATGTTAACAGCACTCAATTCAGGCTTATTCAAGCTTACGTACGTTTTTTCACTTATAATGTTGTATTTGCTGCCTGTGTCAATAAGAGCTGTGTACTTGTTGTTTTTCATACAAATTTCCTTATACGTCGATAATTTATCATCCGATATTTTGCGCGTATTTTTCGGAGTTTCAACCGTTTCAATTTTGCCTGTGGGGCTGTCTTTAGATATATGTCCGTAATTATTGCAGTTGAAGCACTTCCGACCGCTGCGTCGTTTAGGGCCAATGACACCATAATTGTAGCAATGTACCTTTCTTTGCACGTATACGTCTTTATGGTCTGCACTGTCTTTGCCAATCGCATATTTCAATTTGTCTTCTTGATCTCTTGGCTTTCCGGATTTTTTCCAATGTTCTCGTAGCACTTTAACTTTTCCTTGAACTCCTTCAAGTCTTTAGCATTGTACAAGATCGATTTATTGACGCTCAAACCATTGATGCCATCAATCACATATTGCATAATTGTTATTGTTATCTACACGAGAAGCCATTTTTTCATTTTGTTATTCTTGAACACTTTCATTTTTTTGAAGTGAAAACTTCTTATGGGCACTTTTGTGGGTTCGCATTTTCAGCCGTTCTCGCGACAGATGAGATTTTTCGTGCTCTCGCGACAGTCGAGATTACATACCTATATGTATACTGAGAGTGTAAAGGTATGCGAGAACGCTGCATGCTATACGCAGTCTTTGCATGGGCATTCGTTCCTGCCCTCGCAACAGACAAGATTGAGAGTTTTTTTATATTAATTTTATAAATGAATATTAAACGGAAAATGTATTTATTTAAATAATTCATTTGACTTGTGTTGCTGCTATGGTATTGTCTTTAAAAAAAAGGTGGGTTGCACTCCGGGAGTGCAGGCAGAAGTGAAAACTTCTTATAGCGCGATGGGCACTTTTTTGGGTGAGCATTTTTAGGTGCGTTCGCGACATGAGAAATTTGTTGAATGGACATGAGGTATAATAATTTACTTACGTGATGACGAGCAGCAGTTGTAATAATGTATAGAAAATATAAATAATACCCCTTTTACAACATTTCTTTTAACTTCGTTTGTTCGCCCGTCTTATTCATTCGCTTCTCTCGTTCTTCATGCTCGTTCAAGACTTCTTTTCTCTTCACGAAAACTTTTTGATATACGCTGATTAGAGATGTTTCGTCGTCGTTCTCGGAGGATATTTGAATCCATGGCTTCATATATTCGGCGCAAGAGGTAGTGCATATTGGCCCGTCAGAAGATAAATATTCTTTTACAACATCGTAAGTGTCCTTTGGCTTGACTTTTGTAACTCGATAGGTACCCAAATACTTAGGTTTTAACTTAAGCCCACCACAAAGCTGAGTGCATTTAAAGCGATAATATCGCCGACTTTGTATGTTGCTGCTGGTCTAGGTATATATACGAGGTTATACGAGTGTTTGTTCTCGTTTTGCATGACAAGGATCTGTTGCTTGGTAGCTTTACGGATCTCGTCTCGATTGTCCTGGAACATTTTGATCAGTTCTTGCTCAATCGTTTCCTTCAGCTTGATGTCAGCTTTGTCTTTGAGTTTTGGAATGTTATATTCCTTTCCGATGATCTCCTTGGTCTTCTTCATAGAAAAATGTCCTTTTTCATGTGCCTGTCGAATGATTTCGCGTTGAAGGACTGTGGCTGGATTTCTCAGCAAGGATGTCAATTATAGCTTTTAGTTGATCGTCCTGCGATTGAACAAACTCTAGTTTGCTGTGCAAGCTTTCGTCGGAAATCATCAATACAGGATAACGGCTTAAAGAATCTGCATGATGTATGCGTTTACCTGATCTGTGTTCAACTTCAAAGTCAAACTCCTGAAGTGCAAGGATCCAATGTGCGACTCAAGTACAGATTTCCTCTTTTTCCATCCTTCTTGTAAAAGCATTGCACTCGCTGACCAACTTGAAATTCATACCTAAAAGGTAATTACCAGGATCTCTAGCTGAAATACTTTTTTCTACGTCGGTTGTTTTCTTGCTCATGTAGTTCTCCGGATGTATCTGGTTATCATTGAGCGACTTTTGGAGCAGAACTGATACAAAATCATCAATCGTTGCATCTGTATGTAGCTCTGTTTCGTCTGGCGGATGAAAAATCTTTAGAATTGGCTTCTGGGTAATCAAAGTCTTCAGCATGTTAAAAAATCTATCCCCCTGTCAGTGAAACAAAACTTGGCGTCATGTTTCATCAGATCGGTCACAGGTTTGGCTATGATGGAAAAGTTCAGGATAAATTTCCGAAAATATCCAACCAGACCCAGAAAGCTTTGTAGTTGTTTCTGGTTTGTCGGTAAAGAAAACTTCGTCACAGCCTTTGTTTTTTCATCTGAGATACAGATCTTTTGGTTTTCAATGCTATGGCCTAGGAACTCGATTTTCTTTTTAAGGAAACAGCATTTCTTTAGATTGATCACCAAACCGTAGTCCTCACAACGCTTGATGACTATCTTGAGATTGGCTACTGCTTCACCTTCGCCTGTAGCTGGGACTGTGATATCGTCGACATAAAGAATCGCTATTCTAGATCGGGTCAAGTCTCGGAAAATGGCGTTAACGTGGCCTTGAAATACGTAAGAGCTAAATTCGTAGGGCCAAAACGAACTTTCAGGAACTGGTACTGGCCACTTTGAGTAAAAAAGGACGTGAACCTTCGGCTTTGTGCGTCGACATTAACGTGAAAAATCAGTTTTTGGGGTCAAGCGTGCTGAATACGTGAGCATCTTGCAGGCGGTCCAATTGGTCTAGATCAAGGAAAGGGAAAACATATCTCGTACTATTACCTTGATAATCATTCTGTAGTCAATGCAGAGTCGATTTATTGTCGCGTTTCTTGACCAGGACAACCGGACTGCTGTACTCGGACTTAGAATGCTTCATGATTCGCATCCTTTAAAACAATACGCATCGCGACGTTTGTTGTTTTTGTACTCGTCGGCTTATAGTTCTTGATCATTTCGTAAACTTCGCGTTTTGCTTGAGTTGTTGCACTCTCGTCAATATTTATGTTCACATTTTCGGCACTTTCGACGTTGATTTTCATTAGCGAACTTAATTCACTTTCGGAGTTATGCTTGTCTCGGCTTTGTATTTTTATTCCGTCACGATTTATTAGTATTTCGGCGTTGCTATATAATTCTGCGCCTAACACAACTTGTACATCCAAAAAGTCAGATGAAACAACTAGAAAATTTTCTTCAAACACTTGATCGTCTATTCCGAATTCTTCTTAGAAGAACCGCATGGTTTCACCCTGTTGTTTCCAAAACCGACAAGAAAAATGTTAACAGCACTCAATTCAGGCTTATTCAAGCTTACGTACGTTTTTTCACTTATAATGTTGTATTTGCTGCCTGTGTCAATAAGAGCTGTGTACTTGTTGTTTTTCATACAAATTTCCTTATACGTCGATAATTTATCATCCGATATTTTGCGCGTATTTTTCGGAGTTTCAACTGTTTCAATTTTGCCTGTGGGGCAGTCTTTAGATACGTGTCCGTAATTATTGCAGTTTAAGCACTTCCGACCGCTGCTTCGAATAGGGCACTGATTAGATGAATGGCCAATGACACCATAATTGTAGCAATGTACCTTTCTTTGCACGTATACGTCTTTATGGTCTGCACTGTCTTTGCCAATCGCATATTTCAATTTGTCTTCTTGATCTCTTGGCCTTCCGGATTTTTTCCAATGTTCTCGTAGCACTTTAACTTTTCCTTGAACTCCTTCAAGTCTTTAGCATTGTACAAGATCGATTTATTGACGCTCAAACCATTGATGCCATCAATCACATATTGCATAATTGTTTTTGTTATCCACGAGAAGCCATTTTTTCATTTTGTTATTCTTGAACACTTTCATTTTTTTGAAATGAAAACTTCTTATGGGCACTTTTGTGGGTTCGCATTTTCAGCCGTTCTCGCGACAGATGAGATTTTTCGTGCTCTCGCGACAGTCGAGATTACATACCTATATGTATACTGAGAGTGTAAAGGTATGCGAGAACACTGCATGCTATACGCAGTCTTTGCATGGGCATTCGTTCCTGCCCTCGCAACAGACAAGATTGAGAGTTTTTTTATATTAATTTTATAAATGAATATTAAACGGAAAATTTATTTATTTAAATTATTCATTTGACTTGTGTTGCTGCTATGGTATTTTCTTTAAAAAAAAGGAGAGTTGCACTCCGGGAGTGCAGGCAGAAGTGAAAACTTCTTTTAGCGCGATGGGCACTTTTTTGGGTGAGCATTTTTAGGTGCATTCGCGACATAGAAAATTTGTTGAATGGACATGAGGTATAATAATTTACTTACGTGATGACGAGCAGCAGTTGTAATAATGTATAGAAAATATAAATAATACCCCTTTTAAAACATTTCTTTTAACTTCGTTTGTTCGCCCGTCTTGTTCATTCGCTTCTCTCGTTCTTAATGCTCGTTCAAGACTTCTTTTCTCTTCACGAAAACTTTTTGATATACGCTGATTAGAGATGTTTCGTCGTCGTTCTCGGAGGATATTTGAATCCATGGCTTCATATATTCGGCGCAAGAGGTAGTGCATATTGGCCCGTCAGAAGATAAATATTCTTTTACAACATCGTAAGTGTCCTTAGGCTTGACTTTTGTAACTCGATAGGTACCCAAATACTTAGGTTTTAACTTAAGCCCACCACAAAGCTGAGTGCATTCAAAGCGATAATATCGCCGACTTTGTATGTTGCTGCTGGTCTAGGTATGAGGTTATACGAGTGTTTGTTCTCGTTTTGCATGACAAGGATCTGTTGCTTGGCAGCTTTACGGATCTCGTCTCGATTGTCCTGGAACATTTTGATTAGTTCTTGCTCAATCGTTTCATTCAGCTTGATGTCAGCTTTGTCTTTGAGTTTTGGAATGTTATATTCCTTTCCTATGATCTCCTTGGTCTTCTTCATAGAAAAATGTCCTTTTTCATGTGCCTGTCGAATGATTTCGCGTTGAAGGACTGTGGCTGGATTTCTCAGTAAGGATGTCAATTATAGCTTTTAGTTGATCGTCCTGCGATTGAACAAACTCTAGTTTGCTGTGCAAGCTTTCGTCGGAAATCATCAATACAGGATAACGGCTTAAAGAATCTGCATGATGTATGCGTTTACCTTATCTGTGTTCAACTTCAAAGTCAAACTCCTGAAGTGCAAGGATCCAATGTGCGACTCAAGTACAGACTTCCTCTTTTTCCATCGTTCTTGTAAAAGCATTGCACTCGCTGGCCAACTTGAAATTCATACCTAAAAGGTAATCTCGGAATTACCAGGATCTCTAGCTGAAATACTTTTTTCTACGTCGGTTGTTTTCTTGCTCATGTAGTACTCCGGATGTATCTGGTTATCATTTTGGAGTTGGACTTTTGGAGCAGAACTGATACAAAATCATCAATCGTTGCATCTGTATATAGCTCTGTTTCGTCTGGCGGATGAAAAATCTTTAGAATTGGCTTCAGGGTAATCAAAGTCTTCAGCATGTTAAAAAAATCTATCCCCCTGTCAATGAAACAAAACTTGGCGTCATGTTTCATCAGATCGGTCACAGGTTTGGCTATGATGGAAAAGTTCAGGATAAATTTCCGAAAATATCCAACCAGACCCAGAAAGTATTGTAGTTGCTTCTGGTTTGTTGGTAAGGGAAACTTCGTCACAGCCTTTGTTTTTTTATCTGAGATACAGATCTTTTGGTTTTCAATGCTATGGCCTAGGAACTCGATTTTCTTTTTAAGGAAACAGCATTTCTTTAGATTGATCACCAAACCGTAGTCCTCACAACGCTTGATGACTATCTTGAGATTGGCTACTGCTTCACCTTCGCCTGTAGCTGGGACTGTGATATAGCTATTCTATATCGGGTCAAGTCTCGGAAAATGGCGTTAACGTGGCCTTGAAATACGTAAGAGAGAAATTCGTAAGGCCAAAAGGGACTTTCAGGAACTGGTACTGGCCACTTTGAGTAAAAAAGGACGTGAACTTGCGGCTTTGTGCATCGACGTTAACGTGAAAAATCAGTTTTTGGGGTCAAGCGTGCTGAATACGTGAGCATCTTGCAAGCGGTCCAATTGGTCTAGATCAAGGAAAGGGAAGACATATCTCGTACTATTACCTTGTTAATCCTTCTATAGTCAATGCAGAGTCGATTTATTGTCGCGTTTCTTGACCAGGACAACCGGACTGCTGTACTCGGACTTAGAATGCTTCATGATTCGCATCCTTTAAAACAATACGCTTCGCGACGTTTGTTGTTTTTGTACTCGTCGGCTTATAGTTCTTGATCAGGTCGTAAACTTCGCGTTTTGCTTGAGTTGTTGCACTGTCTTCAATATTTATGTTCACATTTTCGGCACTTTCGACGTTGATTTTCATTAGCGAACTTAATTCACTTTCGGAGTTATGCTTGTCTCGGCTTTGTATTTTTATTCCATCACGATTTATTAGTATTTCGGCGTTGCTATATAATTCTGCGCCTAACACAACTTGTACATCCAAAAAGTCAGATGAAACAACTAGAAAATTTTCTTCAAACACTTGATCGTCTATTCCGAATTCTTCTTTAGAAGAACCGCATGGTTTCACCCTGTTGTTTCCAAAACCGACAAGAAAAATGTTAACAGCACTCAATTCAGGCTTATTCAAGCTTACGTACGTTTTTTCACTTATAATGTTGTATTTGCTGCCTGTGCCAATAAGAGCTGTGTACTTGTTGTTTTTCATACAAATTTCCTTATACGTCGATAATTTATCATCCGATATTTTGCGCGTATTTTTCGGAGTTTCAACTGTTTCAATTTTGCCTGTGGGGCAGTCTTTAGATACGTGTCCGTAATTATTGCAGTTGAAGCACTTCCGACCGCTGCTTCGATTAGGGCACTGATTAGATGAATGGCCAATGACACCATAATTGTAGCAATGTACCTTTCTTTGCACGTATACGTCTTTATGGTCTGCACTGTCTTTGCCAATCGCATATTTCAATTTGTCTTCTTGATCTCTTGGCCTTCCGGATTTTTTCCAATGTTCTCGTAGCACTTTAACTTTTCCTTGAACTCCTTCAAGTCTTTAGCATTGTACAAGATCGATTTATTGACGCTCAAACCATTGATGCCATCAATCACATATTGCAAATTGTTTTTGTTATCCACGAAAAGCCATTTTTTCATTTTGTTATTCTTGAACACTTTCATTTTTTTGAACTGAAAACTTCTTATGGGCACTTTTGTGGGTTCGCATTTTCAGCCGTTCTCGCGACAGATGAGATTTTTCGTGCTCTCGCGACATACCTATATGTATACTGAGAGTGTAAAGGTATGCGAGAACGCTGCATGCTATACGCAGTCTTTGCATGGGCATTCGTTCCTGCCCTCGCAACAGACAAGATTGAGAGTTTTTTTATATTAATTTTATAAATGAATATTAAACGGAAAATTTATTTATTTAAATTATTCATTTGACTTGTGTTGCTGCTATGGTATTTTCTTTAAAAAAAAGGAGAGTTGCACTCCGGGAGTGCAGGCAGAAGTGAAAACTTCTTTTAGCGCGATGGGCACTTTTTTGGGTGAGCATTTTTAGGTGCATTCGCGACATAGAAAATTTGTTGAATGGACATGAGGTATAATAATTTACTTACGTGATGACGAGCAGCAGTTGTAATAATGTATAGAAAATATAAATAATACCCCTTTTAAAACATTTCTTTTAACTTCGTTTGTTCGCCCGTCTTGTTCATTCGCTTTTCTCGTTCTTCATGCTCGTTCAAGACTTCTTTTCTCTTCACGAAAACTTTTTGATATACGCTGATTAGAGATGTTTCGTCGTCGTTCTCGGAGGATATTTGAATCCATGGCTTCATATATTCGGCGCAAGAGGTAGTGCATATTGGCCCGTCAGAAGATAAATATTCTTTTACAACATCGTAAGTGTCCTTAGGCTTGACTTTTGTAACTCGATAGGTACCCAAATACTTAGGTTTTAACTTAAGCCCACCACAAAGCTGAGTGCATTCAAAGCGATAATATCGCCGACTTTGTATGTTGCTGCTGGTCTAGGTATGAGGTTATACGAGTGTTTGTTCTCGTTTTGCATGACAAGGATCTGTTGCTTGGCAGCTTTACGGATCTCGTCTCGATTGTCCTGGAACATTTTGATTAGTTCTTGCTCAATCGTTTCATTCAGCTTGGTGTCAGCTTTGTCTTTGAGTTTTGGAATGTTATATTCCTTTCCTATGATCTCCTTGGTCTTCTTCATAGAAAAATGTCCTTTTTCATGTGCCTGTCGAATGATTTCGCGTTGAAGGACTGTGGCTGGATTTCTCAGTAAGGATGTCAATTATAGCTTTTAGTTGATCGTCCTGCGATTGAACAAACTCTAGTTTGCTGTGCAAGCTTTCGTCGGAAATCATCAATACAGGATAACGGCTTAAAGAATCTGCATGATGTATGCGTTTACCTTATCTGTGTTCAACTTCAAAGTCAAACTCCTGAAGTGCAAGGATCCAATGTGCGACTCAAGTACAGACTTCCTCTTTTTCCATCGTTCTTGTAAAAGCATTGCACTCGCTGGCCAACTTGAAATTCATACCTAAAAGGTAATCTCGGAATTACCAGGATCTCTAGCTGAAATACTTTTTTCTACGTCGGTTGTTTTCTTGCTCATGTAGTACTCCGGATGTATCTGGTTATCATTTTGGAGTTGGACTTTTGGAGCAGAACTGATACAAAATCATCAATCGTTGCATCTGTATATAGCTCTGTTTCGTCTGGCGGATGAAAAATCTTTAGAATTGGCTTCAGGGTAATCAAAGTCTTCAGCATGTTAAAAAAATCTATCCCCCTGTCAATGAAACAAAACTTGGCGTCATGTTTCATCAGATCGGTCACAGGTTTGGCTATGATGGAAAAGTTCAGGATAAATTTCCGAAAATATCCAACCAGACCCAGAAAGTATTGTAGTTGCTTCTGGTTTGTTGGTAAAGGAAACTTCGTCACAGCCTTTGTTTTTTTATCTGAGATACAGATCTTTTGGTTTTCAATGCTATGGCCTAGGAACTCGATTTTCTTTTTAAGGAAACAGCATTTCTTTAGATTGATCACCAAACCGTAGTCCTCACAACGCTTGATGACTATCTTGAGATTGGCTACTGCTTCACCTTCGCCTGTAGCTGGGACTGTGATATAGCTATTCTAGATCGGGTCAAGTCTCGGAAAATGGCGTTAACGTGGCCTTGAAATACGTAAGAGAGAAATTCGTAAGGCCAAAAGGGACTTTCAGGAACTGGTACTGGCCACTTTGAGTAAAAAAGGACGTGAACTTGCGGCTTTGTGCATCGACGTTAACGTGAAAAATCAGTTTTTGGGGTCAAGCGTGCTGAATACGTGAGCATCTTGCAAGCGGTCCAATTGGTCTAGATCAAGGAAAGGGAAGACATATCTCGTACTATTACCTTGTTAATCCTTCTATAGTCAATGCAGAGTCGATTTATTGTCACGTTTCTTGACCAGGACAACCGGACTGCTGTACTCGGACTTAGAATGCTTCATGATTCGCATCCTTTAAAACAATACGCATCGCGACGTTTGTTGTTTTTGTACTCGTCGGCTTATAGTTCTTGATCAGGTCGTAAACTTCGCGTTTTGCTTGAGTTGTTGCACTGTCTTCAATATTTATGTTCACATTTTCGGCACTTTCGACGTTGATTTTCATTAGCGAACTTAATTCACTTTCGGAGTTATGCTTGTCTCGGCTTTGTATTTTTATTCCATCACGATTTATTAGTTTCGGCGTTGCTATATAATTCTGCGCCTAACACAACTTGTACATCCAAAAAGTCAGATGAAACAACTAGAAAATTTTCTTCAAACACTTGATCGTCTATTCCGAATTCTTCTTTAGAAGAACCGCATGGTTTCACCAAAGACCAATATAATCACTAAGATGCGTAACGCCCATACATTGGTTTTGCAATATGCAGCTCGTTTTTTGGTGGCGACGAAAATTCCGCTCTCTCCGCTCGCACAAAGTTGAGAGCGTAAAAATCTAAAAATAGAATTGCACGAATAAGGAAGTGCGTATGTGTGCGTATTTGTTCGAGAAGACGATTTTCGTCCAGAAATCATTTTTGGACTAAGAAACTAATTGTGTGTCAAAAGAACTTCTATGATTGAACAGGATGATTATTTAAATTGCATTTATGAATATGGCAATGAAGCTTGATGTAAAACTTTTTTATATACCTTAAATATTAATATCTGCATATTTAATTCATAGTATCGTTTTACATATTTAAATTAAAGCTAAAAACATAACTTTTAATACAAAACATATAAAACTGCTTGATTAAATTTAAAAATACTTCAATAAAGTTTAAAATATTTGAATATACTATGATTGTTAAACAAAAACAAAGCGAAGCTTATTTAAATTGAATATATTTAAAGGATATTTAATTAAATATATGTCGCTTTATTTTTTATCCATGGCTGTTTTTATTAACTTTAAAATGGAAATATTAAATTTAATTTTTATTCAAATATATTAAATTTTGATGTAATGACTTAAAATATTTAAAGTAAATACGAATAACATCATATCTAATATTATCAACCTGCACTTAAATCTATTCTTATTTACTCAAGCAGTTTTATAAGTTTTGTGTTAAAAGGTATGTTTTTATAATTGATTTAAATATATAAAACGAAACATTTAATTTGATACGCAGATATTCATTTTTATTTATCCATCGTTTTTTTGTTTACCTAATAAATATTTAAAGCTAATATTATTATTTTATAAAAAGTTAAACTATTTATAACAACACGAATTGAATGCTTAATTATAAAACTAAGCTACAGAATATCCTATTTATATTTAATATTACGTACATACATATACATGTTATATTTTTTATAATGTTTATTCGATGCCATTTTTTTTTAATTTTTCAGTAAAATATTATTTATTTATTGGTGTCGCTTACAATTCATTTTTAATAAGTTTTTTGTTTCCCCTTTGCTAAATAATTAAAATAGTTAATATACAAATATTTATATAAATGTAATTTATATTATGATAATAATTTTATATAATGTTATTTAATACGTATAATATAAAAATACCACATATTTTTAAATCCATATATTTAAAATACAATAAATATAAAAATATTCATCCTGTTCAATCGCAAAATTTCTGAGTCTCCTAAAAATCGTTCACACGTCGCATGCTGAATACCCTAATGACAATTATTCCAATGTGAAGTCATATATGAATAAATTATGATTTTTTTTTATACTTAGATATATTTGGTCATTACTAAAAAATATTATACATTCGAATAATTAGTAAATAAAGTAATATAAAGGCAATACAAAATAAGTATTTTTAATAATGTTATAATTTTAAAATAAAGAGTATATTTCGACAGCGCGCTGCAGCGAATTTCTTCGCTTGTGAATACATGTGCACACATACATTCGTCGGCTGTCGCAGTATGCGTGCAAAGAGCGGCTGGCTTTGAGCGCTCTCTCGCTGGCTTTTGGGCAGAGAGCGAAAAGCCAGTTGAAAAGCCAGCACAAAAAATTCGTGTGCAAAAAAAATCGTATGGCGTTACGCATCTTGGTGTTTATATTGGTCTTTGGTTCACCCTGTTGTTTCCAAAACCGACAAGAAAAATGTTAACAGCACTCAATTCAGGCTTATTCAAGCTTACGTACGTTTTTTCACTTATAATGTTGTATTTGCTGCCTGTGCCAATAAGAGCTGTGTACTTGTTGTTTTTCATACAAATTTCCTTATACGTCGATAATTTATCATCCGATATTTTGCGCGTATTTTTCGGAGTTTCAACTGTTTCAATTTTGCCTGTGGGGCAGTCTTTAGATATGTGTCCGTAATTATTGCAGTTGAAGCACTTCCGACCGCTGCTTCGATTAGGGCACTGATTAGATGAATGGCCAATGACACCATAATTGTAGCAATGTACCTTTCTTTGCACGTATACGTCTTTATGGTCTGCACTGTCTTTGCCAATCGCATATTTCAATTTGTCTTCTTGATTTCTTGGCTTTCCGGATTTTTTCCAATGTTCTCGTAGCACTTTAACTTTTCCTTGAACTCCTTCAAGTCTTTAGCATTGTACTAGATCGATTTATTGACGCTCAAACCATTGATGCCATCAATCACATATTGCATAATTGTTATTGTTATCTACACGAGAAGCCATTTTTTCATTTTGTTATTCTTGAACACTTTCATTTTTTTGAAGTGAAAACTTCTTATGGGCACTTTTGTGGGTTCGCATTTTCAGCCGTTCTCGCGACAGATGAGATTTTTCGTGCTCTTGTGACAGTCGAGATTACATACCTATATGTATACTGAGAGTGTAAAGGTATGCGAGAACGCTGCATGCTATACGCAGTCTTTGCATGGGCATTCGTTCTTGCACTCGCAACAGACGAGATTGAGAGTTTTTTTATATTAATTTTATAAATGAATATTAAACGGAAAATTTATTTATTTAAATATTTCATTTGACTTGTGTTGCTGCTATGGTATTGTCTTTAAAAAAAAGGTGGGTTGCACTCCGGGAGTGCAGGCAGAAGTGAAAACTTCTTATAGCGCGATGGGCACTTTTTTGGGTGAGCATTTTTAGGTGCGTTCGCGACATGAGAAATTTGTTGAATGGACATGAGGTATAATAATTTACTTACATGATGACGAGCAGCAGTTGTAATAATGTATAGAAAATGTAAATAATACCCCTTTTACAACATTTAATTTTTCTGTCTTACGTATTTTTTCATATAGCACATCTTAAATCTCCAAAGCCCATACTTGAAAACAATCTGATTTTCAATTATAAAAACTTTTAAATAACTGTATTTATTTGTATCAATTTTTTATCATTTTCAAAACGACGAATTAGCCATTTCAGCTAGAAAAAATATGAAAATGATTAAATAAAACTGACTAATCAATACTTAACTTCTCCTTTAAAGTGTTACCAGGGAAAAATTGTTTAAAAACAAATTTATTTGTAAAATTAAATTTTAAATTAAATTGTATTATTAAACATATTTTTTGAATACAATCAATACAATTATGTGCCAATCTTTTCAATATCATCGGCACTATCAGTATTCAAAACTTCAATTTCTTTTTTAAAATGTTTCTCGATGTCGGAGCACACCGTCATAGATTTTTCATCCGTTATAAGATTGATGGCAATTCCAGACTTTCCTGTAAAAAAAAAATGTTAAATGAATTGTAAGTATTTCCGAAATAAAATACAAAATATAATCCCTAAAGATTATAAAATGAAAGACCGATTTTTAAGGGGATACGGCCACAGCCCAAACCGTAAGAGCAAGAGCAGCCAAATTTTTTCACAGTATTCCATTGGGGGCGTGGGCGCCCACTAAGATCCGATATGTCCCCCCAGTGGCCCCAAACAGCTCCAACATCCATTATTCTGAGCAAAAAAAGTTGATGTATTTAAGCTTAACTTATAAAGTGGTTGGAATTTCGATATTTGGTTTTTTCCGAATTTTAGGTTTTGAAAAGGCCTAATTAGAAATCTAAAAGAAATTGCAATATCCCCCATAATTTGGGGGCTACATTTAAAATTAACTTTTCGATTTAAAAAATCTAAACCGCTGCTCCGATCAAGATGATTTTTCACTCAATAGTTATTCTATGGCCCAAATGCTTAAGTTTAAGTATTTTTAACGAATTTATTTAGATTTTCTAAGTTATTGCGTTGCATTTTGCGGGAGCCTGTCGAGAGAGCGAAACCAAGAGAGCGACGGTCGAGAGAGCAACAGCCAAGAAAACTGATGAGGGGGAGGGGTAGTGCTGCAGGGAAAGGGGAGGGGAAAGAGGCAATTTAAGTTAAATTTGTTTTGGATTTTAAAAACTTAAACTGCTGCTCCGATCAATATGATTTTCGATCTATAGTCAGTCCTGTGGATCAAATGCTTAGGTTTTATTTTTCATTTTGTAGCAGAAGTAAGAGCCTTATTTAATTTCCACCATGGAAGAAAATAGAAAATTACTACAAATTCTGTAAGCAAAGCCAAAATGTTTCCAAGTTAAATATTAATCTTAAGATTCGAACTTTTGACCATATACGTATGTACATATGTATTGTATATATTTTGATATGTTTTGATTTGCTTATATGTACAATACATGTACATACATACAATGTGTGTGTATGTTTCTATTCGAAAGTAGATAATGTGCTTAAATACAAATAAAATGATTTATTATACCCGTTTATCGATCAAATGTGGAATCTGAAAATAATACGCTACTTTGCTGTTTTTGTATTGGATGCCAATCTTTTACTGTGTGTACAAAGGTTTTCGTTTCATTCAAAACAAGAAATTTGAAAACAACAAATTCTAATTTACAAACAAGTATACATATTTGTGCGCAAATTAAAATTGCATTGATAACATTGTAACTGATAAAAAGTATACAAGCTCACGACTTTTACTTGGATCAATTTAATTTATTATATAGCTCTGCCAGTATCCTTCTGATTCTCTCTCTTGAAGGATTTTCTACAAAGGTTGTTTACACAAAGGTTTTCAAAAAACGCGCAAATAAGAAATAAGAAAGTCCTGACAACCCAATTTCCTAACTCCAAACTAATATTAAGCGAACGAGCAAAAAGTCGTATACAATACAATTTTACAAAGCGTTGGGGCTAAGATGGGTGAAATATTTTTTTTGGATGCACCTGGAGGGACAGGTAAAACCTTCTTGACAAACTTATTGTTGGCAAAAGTTCGAAGTTGAAAAAAAATAACCCTAGCTGTAGCATCTTCCGGTATAGCTGCTACCCTGCTCAATGGAGGTCGAACTGCTCATTCTACATTTAAACTTCCGTTGGATTTAGTTAATTTAGAAACACCTCATTGCTCTATTTCAAAGCAATGTAATATGGCTGCGGTGTTTAAAGATTGTAAGTTAATTGTTTGGGATGAGTGCACAATGTCACATAAAGGTGGGCTTGAAGCCATAAATAGAACCCTGCAAGATATTAATGAGAATACTATGTTGATGGGTGGTATTACAGTCCTGCTAGCTGGAGACTTTCTCCAAACCCTTCCTGTTGTGCCAAGAGGTACAAGAGCTGACGAAATAAAGGCCTGTTTAAAATCTTCATTTTTATGGCCACAGATAAAAAAACTAGCGCTCACGAAAAATATGCGAGTGCACTTAAAAGGAGACAGTTCTGCAGGAATTTTTGCCGAAACTCTTTTAAAAATTTGGAATGGCGTCCATCCAACAGTTGATGGAAAAATAGTTATAACATCACGCTTGAGAAATGTAGTCAAAAACGTTCAAGACCTTACATCCAAAATATTTCCTGACATTTCCAACATATCAAGTAAAAGCTTAGATTGGCTATCTGAGGGCGCCATTTTGACAACGAAAAATGAAAGAGTAATTTATTGCTAAACTCATTTGATGGTTTAGAAGTCTCCTATAAATCGGTCGACTCTGTTCCTGATGCTGATAATGCTGTTCATTACCCTGTTGAATTTTTAAATTCTTTGAATCCTCCAGGAATTCCTCAGCATAATCTGTCTCTTAGGATTGGAGCACCCGTAATGTTATTGCGAAATTTAAGTCCCCCAAAGTAATGCAAAGGGACACGATTGCAGATAAAAGGTCTTCATAAGAATGTAATCGAAGCAACAGTATTTACGGGGTGCGCGAAGGGGGAAACAGTGTTTATACCCAGGATCCCATTAATACCATCCAGTCTGCCGTTTCAGTTTAAAAGGCTACAATTCCCTCTAAAAGTTTGCTTTGCAATAACTATAAATAAATCGCAGGGGCAGACTTTGAAGCTGGCTGGACTAGATCTTAGAGAAGATTGCTTCTCTCATGGACAATTTTATGTCGCATGCTCTAGAGTTAGCTCTGCCAGTAGCCTTATTATTCTCGCTCCTGAAGGATCTTCTAAAAATGTTGTTTACACAGAGGTTTTAAAGTAATCATATTAATTAACATTATTAAACCTAGAAAGTTTCAGTGGAATAGGTCTAATTGGAGATACCACATTAAAAAAAACGCGCCAATTTCTCTACCTCAGGGGTGGTGTGGAAATGGGAAAGTCTTGACAACCGTACTCAAAACTAATTTTAAGCGAACGAAGGCGCGCCGGGTACAGCTAGTTATATATACTGTGAAACAAAAAGAGCAGGGACTGAAACCGATTGGAATACCGGTTCCGATTCCGGTTTCGGTTCCTATAAAAATCTGTTAGCGGTTCCGGTTTCAATTTCGGTTCCTAAGAAAAATTGCAAAACGATTCCGGTTTCGGTTCCGGTTTCGGTTCCGGTTCCTAAAAAATATTACAAATCGGTTCCGGTTCCAGTATCGGTTCCATTTTTATACCCTTGCAGAGGATATTATAATTTTGGTCAAAAGTGTGCAACGCAGTGAAGGAGACATCTCCGACCCTATAAAGTATATATATTCTTGATCAGGATCACCTCCTGAGTTGATATAGCCATGTCCGTCATCCGTCTGTCCGTCAGTCTGTCCGTCTGTCTGTTTCTACGCAAACTAGTCTCTCAGTTTTAAAGATATCGAACTGAAACTTTGCACACACCCTTCTTTCCTTTGCACGCAGTATATATGTCGGAACGGCCGGGATCGGCCGACTATATCCTATAGCTGCCATATAACTGATTGATCGGAAATGCCATAACTTTGATGTTTGTAAAGTTAGGAAGCTGGGTTTTTCTATGGGTTTTATATTTGGTTAGTCAATCCACCTACCAAATTTCATAAGGATCGGCCGACTATATCCTATAGCTTCCGTATAACTGATTTATCGGAAATGCCATAACTTTTGTTTGTTAAGTTAGGAAGTTGGGATTTTCTATGGGTTTTATTTTTGGACAATCAATCCGACCTATCAAATTTCATAAGGATCGGCCGACTATATCCTATAGCTGCCATATAACTGAACGATTGGAAATGCCATAACTTTGGTGTTTTTAAAGTTAGGAAGTTGGGATTTTTTTTGAGTATTAAGAATGCATCATATGAATAATTTTGGAGAATATAATGTACATAATATTCTGCAAGGGTATATCAACTTCGGATCCGCTCGAAGTTAGCTTTCCTTTCTTGTTTTAATGTATAATCGTGTAGAAAAGTAATTGCGACAACATATGTATATATCAGGGACTAAAACCGATTGGAATACCGGTTCCGATTCCGGTTTCGGTTCCTATAAAAATCTGTTAGCGGTTCCGGTTCCAATTTCGGTTCCATCGAAAATTAAAATTTCGGTTTCGTTCCGATTCCGGTTCCGTAAAAAGGAAACGGTTCCGGTTCCGGTTTCGGTACCGGTACCGGTTCTCTTCAGTCCCTGCAAAAGAGTTTACGATTATTGTCACGTACACACTTACGTGTTAAGGTATATCTACCTCTGAACAAGAATATTTAGATTTAGGCCATCGTCAAAAAACTGTCAAAATATACTTAAAATTGTAAAAGAATGCTAATAATATTTAATTGAAAAAAAATTAATGCGGATACCAAACTTGCAATAATGGATACAGACCGGAATACCAAAACTTCATTACTTCAATCCAGGAAACGCTTTTGTCAAACGAGCAGTTTTACCACCGACGAGGTCATACCAAAGAATTACAGAAAGGCTTAACTTCGCCTTCAGATCAGATACGAAAATTCAATAACTGCATTAGATTATATAAAGTTTTCTATCATAATGGAAATTATGGACAAGAGGCTATCGTAATGGAAAAGGTGGACAAGAGGTTAGAGCAAGAAGATGGAGCTTATTGCTATCGTAATCGAAAAGGCGGACAAATCAGCATTGACAATCAAAACTTAACATGGAATCTTAAGCCTAGTATCCAGATAGACGAAAACCGTACGCCAGTCATGAGAGAGAGCGAGAGGCAAACAGCTGGCGTTCACTTTTCGTCGACCCTTTTTTTCACGTCGGTCGCCTGATCGACGAAAAAAATACCAGAAAATTCCATAGCGTTGCCAGTCTGCGGAAATGAACTTTGGGTGAACCCTAGCGAAAAGATTAAAAAATTTAATCTTTTGGCGTGCGCTTCTCACTGAACATTATAAGAAATGGAGGGAAAAACTCAAAAAACTCACAAAAGTCGAATGCAGGTGTTTACATGTGAGGACAAAATAACATTAATACTATCTGGGGTGCCTCTTGTCAGAGCAAAATGTTTTTTAGGTCCAGAATGTACGAAAAAACACAATAAAAGTGCTGCTATAAACTTTAAATTAGCAAATAATTATCAGTAAATTAAAAAACAACAACTGTTAAATTTAAATTGTATTGTTATACCCGTTACTCGTAGAGTAAAAGGGTATATTGTATTCGTGCAAAAGTATGTAACAGGTAGAAGGAAGCGTTTCCGACCCTATAAAGTATATATATTCTTGTTCAGGATCACTAGCCGAGTCGATCTAGCCATTACCGTTTGTCCGTCTGTCCGTCTGTCTGTCTGTCTGTCCGTATGAACGCTGAGATCTCGGAAACTATAAGAGCTAGAAGATTGGCATTTTGCATGTAGATTTTAGGAGTTCCTACGCAGCGCAAGTTTGTTTCAAAATGGTGCCACGCCCCCTCTGAGGCCCACAAGCCACAAGTAGTGGCCACAGTTTTGATGCTATTATGAAAATTTTAATTGATATGTATTTATTTCGTCAATACCTATCGATTGGCCTAATAAAAGTTTGCCACGCCCACTCTAACGCTCAAAAACCCATTAAACGCTTAAACCTGGCTAGCGCCTACATTTCCGTCTTTCATGGCCCGTGGTACCACTGTAGCGACATCTAACGGATGACTTTGGAACATCTGGCCAAGGTGCTAATTCGAGCGGCGAAAAACAAACAAGAAGGCATATTTATATTAAGTTGTTTAGCTGAGTAACGGGTATTTAATAGTCGAGGCACTCGACTATAGCGTTCTCTTGTTTTTTAATTTATTTGTACAGCGGCAGACTTGTCTTGCCAAGGTATTTGATAATATATTTTAAAGGCTCTTTCCCGCAAATACGATATTTGAATTTTAACTGCTTGTCAACAAACCCAGCTGATTGACAGACCGTAGCACGCTTAAATCTGATGAACTCTCGAAATTCTGGTCACACTGGAAAGATTAAAGTTTTTACGCTAGCGTAATCGTTTTTCGATCTGCATACTAGGCTTTAACATGGAACGTAATGGTGCATATAAAAAGTTTGCACACCGGAATTTGTGTCATCTTAATTGATCCACTTAGACTGCCAGTGGAGAAACGTCAAAACCCAGCTGACTTAATATACCGAGGACGAAAACTGTCACAACTTAACAATTTAGCCTGATTCCTTATATGTACATATTAACATCTTTTGCCAAGCAAACTCCCAGAGCATCCCATCTTCGTCGCATTGTACGCAGCAGACTCATATTAAAGAAACAAGACAATTTCCCAGTCGAGAGACGAGACCACCCGCTCGCTGCGGCATAGACTTCTGCGGACACGCCAATAAAAAGTTATATCGCAATTTTCGGCGCCACATATAAAAATAGTCGATACTTGAAGTCATTTAATATAATTTTTGTTATAAAGCACCCTATGTATTATTGCCAAAAAAGACCTAGGAATAAATGAGAACACATTAGGTAACGCGAAAGATTGTTGCATTCGCTTTATAAACTTAGCTATTCCCCTCGGAATGCTACGCTAAACAAACAATATAGAAATTCTTCGTTAGTCTATTAATCATATGAAAAAAAAAAGTTTGACAGCCAAAAAAATTACATTTTCACTATTAATGCGCATTTATAACTCTTTAACAGCAATTGTAAAATAAATTTATGAAAATAAAATAATTAGTAAAAATACACAATTCTATCTAAATTTGGGTTTTGTGTTTTTTTTCTTGCAGTTATTAAACGATCCACAGCAGAAATTAAACAGGGTCTTGACCCAGCCGGGAAGGACCAAAACCTGAACGGTTACGTTAACATATTAGATAAGGGAAAAGTCAGTCGGGAAAGACAAAAGAACTGGCCATGACCTATATTTGAGTAAAAGCAGCTGCATTAAGGATTTTTTTTTGTCGCTCGGAGTCCTATGACCCACATACTCGCACAACTGACCGAAGGGCGCAGAAGTGTATCGTACGGCACGATTCGCGACAAGACAGACGCGAGATATGAAAGTACAAGTAAAAGTCCGGGGAAAAAAGTAAGATCAATTTTGTGCTAATGAAAAGTATTAATCGTTTTAAGAGCGGCAGAGAGTCAAGAGTTGAGATTATAGGAACAGAAAGGATCAACGAATTCTTATGACCACTTTTTAATAAAACCAAGCACGCTTTATTAACCATGGACGAAATGTGATTAGAACATTTTAGTTTAGCGTCCAAAAGAACGCCAAGAGTTACAAGAGTTAATCTACCCAAAGATCTGCCACTTAATGTGTATTTCGGATTGACCCGATAAAGAGTCATCAGCTTGCATTTATAAATTTTAATTAAGTAAATTATTTCGGCACCAGTTTTGAAAGTTATTTAGATCTGATTGTAAGTCTAAATGGCAGGAAATATCTTTATACTGCAGGCATAACTTAATATCATCTGCGAACATAAGTACGCGAGAATGACTTGAGGGAACAAAACATAACAGAAAAACCTTACAGGTCAAGTTTCCGAACAAAGATCCAAAAGAAGAGAGTTTTCTGTTAAAGTGGGACAGAATATGATGTTCGTCTTGGATATGTTGTAAGAATAAGGCTTTAATAAATGATCTAAAGTAGAGTAAGTCGTTTGAAAAAATTGGGCAAATAAATCGGGTATTTCCTGTCCTTTGGTTGCCGTCATGTTTTCAAACGACAGTGAGAAAGGATAAGAATTAGATTTTCTAATTGGTGTTGACGAAGTTAAAAAAAATATTTCAGGTCGGTTTAAGTAACTATTATAACACTCAGCATTAAGCACGGTAAATCTTGACCGAGCACTTAAATATCTAGTAAAAACAGATTGAGAACCGGTATTTTTATATTTTTTAAAAAGTCTGGACTTTACATTTCTTAAGTGTGTCAACTCTTTGCTAAACCAGGGTGATTTATTGGAGATTGACGGTTAGTAGCACGGAATACAGGTATAAAATGAGTTTATTGCAGTGTATATAACATTAACTGTATCGGACATATATCGCATAAGTAAAGATCAGACCAATTAAAGCCAGAAATTTATATTTAGCCTCAGAAAGTCTGTCCTTGCGAAAACAATGTATTCGCTTTGTTGATTTTTCTACTTTTTCTTCTTTAGCTGTTTCCGTGTCAATTGTAAGTTCGACTGTAGGATGAAATGGATCTTCAGGTTGCATGAGTGGTGCTACCCTGGACAGAAACACACCTTCCGGATTTGATACAAAACATAAATCAAGTAGGCGACCTAGTGAATTTCGAACATGGTTTACTTGAGTAATTTGTCAAGCAGGCCATCAATATAATCATGTTGTGCTATAGGTAGTAAGACATCCATGGATCATGTATCTCCAGGTATATTCAAATCTCCTAGAACTACCAACTTATCCCTTTCGGAAAGCAACAGACTTGATAACGGAAAATCAGACAACGTCGGAATATATGTGCAAGTTATGTATATAGAATTACCAGGAAGCGATAAGTTTACGCAAATAAATTCAATGGTATTGCAATCTTCAAAAAATAAGTCCTCCGTCGGTTTGAATCCACTACAATTAAGACTCCACCTCGCCGTCTATATATATTGTGTACTTACAAGGAAAACTTGGGAGCTAAAGATCTCCGGCTGTAACCAGGTTTCTGTGAACACGATAATATGAGATGCAAAGGAAAGGCTCAGAATACAATTTGGTAAGCTTGCTACGCATGCCTCTTTCATTCTGATAGGAAAAAAGGAGGCTAGAAGTTAGTTTTTTGAAGATGGTACATTGGTTTTGCCTCGACTATTTTTTTTACTCCAACGGGCCCCATCATTTTTATCTTAGATTCGAACTATTTTACAACCATATTATCCGGTCTAAAGTCGCCCACCTTTACACCACAACTATCGGCTTTAGATTTGTTTTGTATATAGGACAATACATCAGAAGATGTTTGATCAGTGGAAAGCCTAGAAACGAAAATTTGTTTTATTAGTGGAACCACAGAAAGGAATTTTGGTGGAGCAGATCATCAGCTTGTCGAAAACTATCTCCAGCGACGCCGAAACAGCTATAAGATCCTAGCAACACATCATGCCAATAGAAAAAAATTGCCTTAGGGGAGCTAGCTTCTTGAAACCGGAAATACATGTAATATATGTAATAGTTTAAAAGTTATGAGCACCTGAGCCGACCGATACAAAGCAGGAAGGGAGCGTACATAAAACTTTAAACGCGTTTTCTGGAAAACTACATTTTTCGAGCTGGCGACTGTCTTATCTCAGTCAATTTTGAACGAATCTTGACGTTATTTTTTTAAATAAATTGTCCACGGAATGGACTATAATTACATAGATAGCAAATACTTTTTTATCGAAATGTGAAGAAAATGTTCAGAAAAACGACATTACATTTTTCAAGCGCCGCCATTTTGTTATTTTTTATTCAATTTCGATAAGAGTAGTCTACATATTCCATAATTACAATCCTACTAAACAAGAAATTTTTTGAATTAAATAAAATACCATAATTTCTAAAATCTTGTAATTTTATAATTATATTTTAAAGTTTTAAATATCGAGAGGAATAATCAAAGAACATTGAATAAGAATGAACAAAATGATTTAAACTATTTAATATTAGATAAATTTAATTTTCCTACAAAATTCACAGTAGGCAAATATCGATTTAACTGGGGAAGCATAACCGATCAGTAGAAACAAATGAAATAATTGGTACATAGTTTTCGAGAGGACTTAATTACTTACCTAAATATTGCGTGTTTTGTACACACTTTGACACTACCCAGGCTCATTTATTCAGATTGAATTGAAATCGGAAGAATATATCATATAAGCACTGTACCAATGCCAACGTTGTGTTACAGTGAACTTACAATAAATACAAATCTCGGCCGTTAAACCCAATCGGCCGACAGTAATACGATCAATGAACCTTAGAACCTAACATATGAAAAATGCAGGCTAGCATATTTCTATGGACTGACGGCTGAAACATCCGATATATGCATGTACAACTTCTCTCGCGCAGTTACTATCTATATGTATGAGATATTCCTAAGTTCATGGCCGCGGACAAGCCGATGCCTGACCGCTGTCGGCGTGAGAGGGTAGCGCAGCCGCAAGCCACTGGCTTTTAATTCACTCTCAATTATAAATTTAAACAATAAAGAACAAAATCTCGCCTGCTGGTCAACTACGAAAATACTTGAATTATTTCTGGACCTCCACTGGAGAAACTATCGAATGTCTTCGATTAGCTATCTCTAAATGGCGACCGTGACAGATAGACTCAAATCTCAACATAAAGAAGACAAGGATATGATTTGGAAACAATAACAACGGCCACAAAATCAACTGGAACAAACGACGACACAAATGGGTAGACGCGGAGGTGTCATACAGAAGACAAAGAAAAGAGTAGCGCACCTAGAGTGGCTACTTTATGTAAATAAACTACCTCCCGCGTGGGCAACAGCCCAAAAAATACAAGCTGAGCTTGATTATTTAAAATCAAGTCTCAAAAAGCAAAACCCACAAGTCACAACTCACTCAGCAGAAATAAATATCATCAATTAAAAAATATTAACCAAACCTCCATCTTCAAAACAAGTGCCTCAACGACCGAAAGTTTGCCCTGTCGATTGCCCAGGACCACTGGAAAGCGTGTTCTGCCATTACACCTGTGCTAGGCCCAGCACCGGTGTCGCCTGAGCTCATAGCAGAGCTACAAGCGTGGGGGGTAACCAGCCACCTACGCCTTCGAAGGAGCATCAGCTTGCCAACTCCGGCGACGCCTAGCTGATGCAATAGAGGGTCTGGTCTGATGGAAACCGAATTACAGACAAATGAAAATTAAAAATTTTATTTATATAATTATAATATAGTCTTTTCTGCTCGATTAAAAGTGTAGCCCGTAAAGCTATGCAAAAACATTGGCAGGAAAATGTAAAAAAAATCTTTAAAATTTAAATCTTAAAATCAGAATTTCAAAAAAAAATTTTCTTTTATATATATATGTATGAAAATAATTAATAAATGATAAAAAGCCATTCATAAATGGAATTAAATGTAAAGAATTGGAAAATATATACCAACATGGGTCTAATATATACCAAAACTGTCGATTGTACGGCAAAACGTTATAAATAAAATAGAATCAGCAAAAATTGATACTATTAATTATAATCGTCGTTGTAATGTCAGCAAATGTATTTCTGAAATTTTACAAATTGCACAATAAATGCTTGCGCAAATGATTCCAAAGTAAAGCTAATGACTGATAATATGTAAAAACTTGCTTATCATAATTACAATTATCATTAAAAGTACCAAAAAAAAGTGCATTGTTAAATAGAAGTAATTAGAAAAGTTTATGAAAGGGATGATTATTAATATTATTCAACAAATGAAATGAACAATTTTGATTTAAATCTATTTATATATCTTGTGAATACTGCATCAATAGAAGTTTTGTATTTTGTTGTGCTAAGATTGCGATCGTTAAATCAAATTCTTCATATAAAAATTCAATTAATGATTGATTTTTGACATCTGCAAAGTTTATGCTGAAATCTCCACTCAAAATCATAGGATAATGATCAAATCTTCTATTCATTTTCATCATAAATCATAGAATAAATGAATAAATTTGAATACAAGAACTCTCGTATTGCTTGTAAGGACTGGCACATCCCTGGTAGATGGACCAGCGATTTGAGGAGGTACACTTTGTTGTACAAACGTTTGGTCAGTTGATAATAAATTTAACGTTCTTCGTTTATCTCTTTATCGTTCACAATAATCATTGTTCGCTTGTTTCGCCAAGTCTGACTTATGTGGGTGTTTCTCTCTGTATCGATGATTATCATATACTTTTCTTTCTTGTTTTCTTTTTTCTACTCCATCCTCATAAGTGGAGTCATCTATCAAATTTTTTCTTTTTCTTTTTCGAGCATCATTTGAATCATCCGCTTCCTTTTTTAAGACAAATCTATAATCAAAAATAAAAATGTAGCTTTTTTAAAGCTATAATCGTAGCATATATATTTTTTCGGGTTATCATACTATTCCTGCTTTCATTTCATTTTTTAGATCATTTTATTAATAACGTGTTGCATTTGTTTATGTACCTATCATGTACTTAAAAAAATTGACCAAATAAAATAATAATTTACTTACGTGAGGACGAGCAGCAGTTGTAATAATGTATACAAAGTTATAGTAACACTATAGTATACAAAAGCACTACAACAATGTTTTTATTAATTCCATTAACACTTTAAATTGTTTTTTTTAATACAATACCATGGCAGCAACACAAGTCAAATGAAATATTTAAATAAATAAATTTTCCGTTTAATATTCATTTATAAAATAAATATAAAAACTCTCAATCTCGTCTGTCGCGAGGGCATGAAAGAATGCCCATGCAAAGACTGCGTATAGTATGCAGCGCTCCCGCATGCCACTGAGTATACATATAGGTACACTCATGCACAAAATAATAGGTGTGTTTTTTTTTCTTTTTATACCCGTTACTCGTAGAGTAAAAGGGTATATTGTATTCGTGCAAAAGTATGTAACAGGTAGAAGGAAGCGTTTCCGACCCTTAAAGTATATATATTCTTGTTCAGGATCACTAGCCGAGTCGATCTAGCCATGTCCGTCTGTCCGTCTGTCTGTCCGTCTGTCTGTCTGTCCGTATGAACGCTGAGATCTCGGAAACTATAAAAGCTAGAAGATTGGCATTTTGCATGTAGATTTTAGGAGTTCCTACGCAGCGCAAGTTTGTTTCAAAATGGTGCCACGCCCCTCTGACGCCCACAAGCCACAAGCTGTGGCCACAGTTTTGATGCTATTATGAAAATTTTAATTGATATGTATTTGTTTCGTCAATACCTATCGATTGGCCTAATAAAAGTTTGCCACGCCCACTCTAACGCCCAAAAACCCATTAAACGCTTAAGCCTGGCTAGCGCCTACATTTCCGCCTTTCATGGCGCCATCTAACGGATGACTTTGGAACAGCTGGACAAGGTGCTCAACAGAGTCAACGTTAATTCTCGTTAAGGATTTCTATTAAAGGAAATTGCGATGGTTTTCATTTGTCAATACCGAACTATATCCAAAGAACTATGCAAATCAAATCTAGTTAGCCAAATTGGAGGTCTGAGTCAAACAATGGCGTATGTGTGTATGCTGGAGCAGGACAAAAGCTGCCTGTGCTAAAGCAGCGCTGGTGCTGATGCTCGTGCTGTAAAGCTGTCAGCGCTAAGAGATCGCCTAATTCAAATTGATAATTTGAACATTTTTGTCCTTTTTTCCTGTGGTCACTCTAATTCACATTATGTTAATGCAAAATCTAAAGTTGTTTAGCTGAGTAACGGAAATCTAATAGTCGAGGCACTCGACTATAGCGTTCTCTCTTGTTTAATTTTCTATTTCTAATTCATATCTTCTCTAATGTCAACAAATCAATTTTTTTCAATTCTTCTATTAATTGTCTTAAAAAAAAAGTAAAAACTGATTCACAAATCCTTTAATAAAACACCAAATTAAATATTTTGTTAAATCCGCCAATTTTGGCTGGACACAATAATAGGCGTACAAAGATAAATGTTTAAATTAAATTAATATCTTACTATGTTTGGTCTTTTTATATATTAAACTAAGTATCTGGCAGCTAATAACCGGTATATCCGTCGTTATTTTGCAAGACTTTTTCTATAGAAAGATCGATTAGATAAAAGTCGTGGGTCTCAAGTATAAAAATTTTTGATACGATCAAATTTAATAATTATAAAGGGAAGGTTCAATTTAAATATTTCGGTACCAACTATTCTAAACACACCTTAACAGTAGAAACTAGAGACCCATCGGAATCAACAGATTCACCACCTGTCGACCCAGTAGAGACAGAAGATACAGATTCTGGTAGTCCCGAAATAGATGAGAAAGATTTAAAAAATCTCATTATACCCGCTGTCCTTATTCAATCTGAATTATCAGATTAGGACTTAACAGGTTCTGGTACAAGCGCCGGCGTAAAAAAACGAAAACCCTTATGATGGCAGATGAAATCGTTACCCAACGGGCATACATAAAAGTTATATCAAATGCCTTACCGGAATTCAATGGCTAAAAATTAAATCTTCAAAGATTTATAACAGCTCTTAGATTGGTCAATTTAACAAAAGGATCATTTGAAGGATTAGCGGTCGGGGTAATAAAATAAAAAGTGTAGGATCAACCTTATACAAGGTACAAAATGGTTAGGCTATCAACGAGATGATACAAAAACTGAAAGAAACTCATGGAGAATCATCGGATGTAGTAAAGGCAAAAATAGCAAAAATCACCCAAAAGGGTAAAACTGCCGAAAAAATTACCTCACAAATCGAAAATTTACTAAAGTTAATAGAAGCCTCGTATATCGATGAGGGATTACCAGCCGAACACGCTGATAAATTTAGCACCAAAGAAGCAATTAACACAATGGTTAAAAATTGCGAGCATAGACGCCTAAAAACTATCCTAGAAGCATGTAACTTCTCAACTATGAATGAAGCAGTCACATACAAAGTAGTACTGAAATGACTGGCAGTTCAAATTCAATAATGTACACCCGAAGAGGACAACCCCATTACTGTAATAACTACAAAGGTAATTATCGCGGTAGATGATATGGTAGAGGTGACTATTAAACAATGGTTATTACCAAAACATTAGATATTCAAAATAATGGTTACAACCAAATTTATAATAACCACACCAATAATAGTAATTAAGGTCGTGGAAATTATAGAGGTAATAACCGTGGTGGAACCAATAACTACAACAACAATAATACCAGAGGGTACTCAAATGCGCAAGTAAGAACTGTCGAGGCACAATCGGAAAACTAAATAATTCACTTAAGAAATAAAATAGTAATTCAAATTGTACAACAAGACAACAAGTCTCAACATTAATATACAAATGAAAAATTCTCATACAAAAACACACTTAACTCTTTTGATAGATACAGGCGCTGATTAAAGTCTATTAAAAATAAATTCTGACAAGTACAACAACAATAACCAAGTTGAATGTCACAGCTTACTTAAACCATTTCTTAAACCATTTCTTCTGGTCGATCGCCAGCCTTCAAGTGGTCCAGTTGTTCGTAGATGGTAGAATTAAGCGTCTGGCCATATGGGAGCAATCCCACCAAATACAGATCAAAACTTTCGTGGCCGTCAATTCCGGCTTGGCCACTGTTTTAAACGATTCACCGGACTTCAACCACGACCGTTTTCGCTTGATATTGTCGTATGTGATCCATTTTTCGTCGCCAGTCACCATCCGCTTCAAAAATGGGTCGAATTCATTCCGTTTCAGCAGCATATCGCAGGCGTTGATTCTGTCCAACAGGTTTTCTTGCGTCAAATCATGCGGCACCCAAACATCCAGCTTTTTTTTTGCCTTCTGCAGATGGTTTAAAACGGTTTGGTGACTAACTCCTATCTCCTCGGCGATGTCACGAGATGTCACATGCCGGTCTAGCTCGATGTTTTCCATGATTTGATCGGTATTCGCCGTCACAGGTCTTCCGCCGGCTGGCTTATCCATGGAAGCGTTTTCACCGGCTTTGAATCGTCGAATCCATTTCTCCGCGGTTCGAAGTGATAGAGTACCATCCCCTAAAACACCATTAATCTCACGGAATGTTTCTCTAGCAGATTTTACGAAGGAAAACTTTAAAACAGCGCGAATTTCGGCTTTATCGCTAAAGTGAAAACTGATATTTAAAGTAAGATGTCGATTTAATTTTTTAATAATTTGGATAAGCAATTGTTTGGCCAAGCAAAGCATTACTTATATAACATTAAACCTTATTGGATGTCAAGTAAGGTACCATGGTGATTTATAAGAGTTTAAAAAGTGAAACACAGAGATTTAGATAAGATTGAGGTAATTTTTGCCATTAGACCCAACATTGTGAAAATGATACTTTTTTATAATTTTTAAAATATTATTTCTTAAATTACGACAGTTTAACGCTTACATTTTTTTTATACCCTTGCAGAGGGTATTCTATTTTTGGTCAAAAGTGTGCAACGCAGTGAAGGAGACATCTCCGACCCTATATATATTCTTGATCAGCATCACCAGGAGAGTCGATCTAACCATGTCCGTCCGTCCGTCCGTCCGTCCGTGCGTCCGTTTCTACGTAAACTAGTCCCTCAGTTTTAAAGCTATCTGCTTGAAACTTTTCCAAAATGTGTCTATCTATTGCAGGTAGTATATACGTCGGAACGAGACGGATCGGGCGACTATATTATATAGCTCCCACTGGAACAATCAGAAAAAAATTCAAAAAAATTATAACTGTATTTTTTAATTTTTTTGTTCTCTGGGATTTGGTAATATTTAAATATTATTTAATTACGGTTTTATTTAAATTAACGATATCATAATATCTAAGGAAACGATAGGAAATGCAGCGCAAAATCGACATATCTTGATTGTTTTTAGTAATATGGCATATGAATCGAAATGTAGTCGTTTTGTAATAACTGCAAGGGCTTGCCGAAGTTTGCTTCCTTTCTTGTTGTAATACAATTTTCACATGGTTAATTTTTTGAAAGTTTTCTAAAAAATGTTCTGTTCATATCGTAAAAATTAAAAAAAAAATCGCGTATAATTTGATATATGAGAGCTTTCTTTCTTTCTTATTTAGCTTAGTGTTTATCTGCCCACCAACGGAGCTTTAACGTTCGCCGAAAGTAAAAATACTTACCAAATCGTCCAGTGCGGCCTATTCGATGTAAATAAGTTTCGCAGTCAGCGTTGCCTCGAACATCTACCGGCAAATCGAAATTAACGACAATTGTAACTTGCTCAATGTCAATACCTAAAATAAAGATTCTATATTTTATATTTATAACTAAAGATTATCAAAAAAAGAATACCTCTTGATAAAACATTTGTAGTTATAAGTACTTTTTCAAGTCCAGAACGAAAACGGTCTAAAACAGCAAGTCTCTGCTCAACTGTCAAATCACCTGAAAGCACAGCAACAGAATGTCCATCCGATGTCATTTTTGCCGCAAGCCAAGCAGCAGTTTTGCGTGTCTATAACCAAAAAAAAAACTTTATTGAATGATATTCAACAAAATAATTATATTGATTTTAACTTTGCAACCCACAAAGAAACCCTGATCTTTAAAAATAAATAAATAGATTTATATGTAATTGCCTCGTTCGTACTGTTCAACATGTTCAACTTGCCCTGGTCAAAAAACTGTGCCCGACGCTGTTTCCGTCTGCCTCGTTGTTAGGGTGGCAGTGCATCCTTTCTTTTTCCTCGTGTTTCCCTTATTCTACACGGCATATTAACGGATGACTCTGGCTTTTGCCCGACGCTGAATCCGCCTGCCTCGTTGTCTGGGGGCTTGTGCACCCTTTCTTAGGTGTCCGCTACTGGCATCCTTAGGGTCGGCTGCTTGTTGTAGCTCTCCCGAGTTGTGTGATTGCTGTTACTTTAGGTCGATTAAATGCACGGTGCTTTACTTCCTAGTTATATGGTGACTAACTTTGTCAGGCTTGACCCGTTGAATCTGGGTGTCTGCAAAGCCTTCGGCGGCTTTCGAAAAATGTTGTTTCTCGGCATTTAATTTGTCGCCTATTACTGACATCCACTGAGTCCCTCGAAGATTAAAAAGCCTGGCCCTGGGCGGCCTATTCCGCATTACGACCTCAAAGATTTCCTTTAACATAGCGGCCTTTTCATCTGGAGTTTCCGCGTTTCTTCTCTTACTTACCGTTTCCCTGTCGCAAAGGGCGTTTGGAAACGGGGTTCCCAGCCTTGTCTGAGGAATGCTGGGAAATACCCAGTCGATTCAGATATGCTTTAGTTTACTGCATTTAGCAAAGTCCGTCTTTTAGGTCCAAACTGCTTATGTATAGTGATTCTCTATATTGGTCACGATATAATTAATTTGCGGCATTGGGATTTATCTGTCTAAAGTCGACACAGCATTTACTTGTCCGTCCTCTTTTTACCTATTACAACTTTTCCTCGAGCATACAGTTGTGCCGTTTATTTGCCGGTGTTAGCAATTTATGCCCATTTTATTTAAGCCCAGACTCCTGTAAGGAAACGGTGGCGGACAACTGTTGCTCTTTCTCGATCAGTTTGCCCATTTGCCGCTTTGTGGCAGCACTCTATGGTTCTGACACCCACCACATTTTTCGCAAACTCCAAACTGGTAAACATTAATCCAGGATTGGACGGACTAGTGAAATGAATAATGTCTTTGTGAAATAGGGATCATCGAATTTTTTTTGACCACCTTTTAATAAATCCGAGCACTCCCTTGGCTTTGGAATATGGTCAGAAAGCTTATGTTTTGGGTCCAGAAGGTCAACGCACAATTACCCAGCGTATACGTGCAATTATGTGGGTCGACCCGAAAAAATGTCATTACCATAGCGCTATTTAAATCCAAAAGATTTTTACAACATCATGTTTGAAAAGTATTTAGGTGACTGTCACTTGATCTCATCTGCGTACATGAGGACACGCGACTTTGTCAAGGCTAAAGGGAAATCTTTGATAAATAATGTAGAAGGAAGTGGGCCAAGGTGGCTTCCTTGTGAGACGCCTGAAGTAATTCGAATCAAATTAGAGATAGGGCTTTTAAACAGGACTCGTTGAGTCCTACCACATAGATAACTTAACTTAATCCATGTTAGAAGATCACATGGAAACCATAATAAGTCTAGCTTCAATACAAGAAGCAAGTGATTTACTGTATCAAACGCTTTACTAAAATCAGTTTGAGAAAGTAGTGAGCTTCAAAAGTTTAGTGATAGTGGATCTACGTTTAATAAATCCGTGTTAGTACGAAGAAACAAAGCAAATGAGGAGTAATAATTGTTTCAAAAAGCTTTGGAATAGCTGACAATTTAGATATACCTCTATAGTTATTGGCGTCTTACTTGTTACCTTTTTTGTAAAGAGGAATAACAAATGATTCCTTCCAAATATGAGAAAATTGGGAAGTTTCTAGATTTAAGGTAAACAACTTGTGAAGAGGTTTGCACAGGCCCTCAGCGCAATACCTAAACATGCTCCCAGGAATACCATTGGGCCCTGGCGAATAAACAGGCTTAACACGAAAAAGATCCACAAGAGAGTTTTCTGTTAAAGTGGTACAGAATATGATGTTCGTCTTGAATATGTTGTAAGAATAAGGCTTTAATAAATGATCTTAAGTAGAGTAAGACGTTTGAAAAAATTAAGCAAATAAATCGGCTATTGCCTGATCTGTGGTTGCCGTCATGTTTTCGAACGACAGCGAGGAAGGATAAGAATTAGATTTATGCTTGGTGTTAACGAAGTTATAAAACTGTTTCGGGTCGAGAGAGATCTGGACCTTACAACGGTTTAAGTAACTATTATAACACTCAGCATTAAGCGCGGTAAATCTTGACCGAGCACTTAAATATCTAGAAAAAATTTTTATATTTCCTAAAAAGTCTGTACTTTACATTTCTTAAGTGTGTAAACTCTTTGCTAAACCAAGGTGAGTTTTTGGAAATTGACGGATAATACCACGGAACACAGGAAATAAAAACTGATTGTATTGCAGTGCAAAAAACATTAACTACATCGGACATAATTTTGCAGAAGTAAAGATCAGATTAATTAAAGCCCGAAATAAAATTATTTAGCCTCAGAAAGTCTGCCTTGCGAAAACAATGTATTCGTTTGGTTGATTTTTCTGATTCTTCTATAACTCTACCCGTGTCAATTGTAAGTTCGATTGTAGGGTGATATGGATCTTCAGGTTTCGTTATTGGTGCTACTCTGGACAGAAACACACTTTCAGAATTTGGTACAAAACACAAATTTAATCATCACAAATGTTGCAAAGTGTCGTACTTTGGATATATATTTGCATTCCGACGTTTTGCACCAGCTTGCATATCCTGTGTGGAAAATTGTGTGGAAAATTTCATTGTTTTGGCAATATCTTCGTCAGTAGCCATTGCAACTAGTTGCTTCGGACTTCGTTTTCCAGCTTTGTATAAGCTGCAAGTTGTTGCAAAAACAAGCTCACTGCATGAAGATTTGTTAAAATTTTGGGTAATTTTTTTTTAATTTGGTTTCGTTGGAACATTTTTCAAATACCTTTCGGTCTTCCACGAAGTTGTCTGTCTAACCACTCTTTATTTTTTCTTCAAATTTGTTGAAATTTCTATGACTAATTTTCACTCTCAACCAATTTCGCAAACAAATTGATTTTTTTTTGGCATAAGTAATAATATCAATATATATCTTTCTTTTAGATGGCAGTGGCTCGTCGCGCAACATTAAATAAAACATATCAAACATATGTTGTGTTTCATAGCTCACAGTTGATCAATTAAGGGGGAGTATAGTATTTAAATTTTTTTTTTGGCATTTTTTTTTTTTAAGTTAGCTCGTTTTGTATGGGTGTCCAAAACTTTAAAACGCTCTCCTGAAAAGTTACCCTTTTCAAAGTCGGTGTACACGATCCTGCAAAATCTATCGGACGGATCGTTTTGAAATTTTGCACAGTTGTTCTCAATTAAATTCCTCAGGTAAAAAAATAAAAACTCGACATCGTTACCGCAGGAATCTTGATCTTAAACTAATGCAATTTTTGCATTTCGGATGATTCTGTGACCGGTTATCGTGTACACCGCAAAACATCTTTTCTTCGAGGCGCCGCCGGAGATTGCCTGTTTCTGAGTCAATTTTTAATATTTTTGGAAGAAAAAAATCACACATATTGTTTAAATAGCTAAGACTATCCGTATCGGATACGGATAGAATCTATTAATAAGCTTTGTTGGGTATAATTAATTGATAAGCTTTAATTTGGCGCAAATACAAAATTTTAAAATTGAATTAAATGGAGATCGGCCATTTTGCCCTCTGTGCATCGGCGACATGCATCTTGTGGATGCATTATGTGGATTTATGCATTTGTCCTGGCCTCTGAGTCGTGATTGGTACCCTCTGAAAAGGATGAGTTACTGAATTAAATAAAACAACATTTTCAGTTGAGTTCTGTTTTAAAACTGAATTTTATTTCCTTGCTTAGGAAACTAACATGAAATTCTTATTTCGTGGCCTACGCAGAGGCCTGAGCGGGAGGGTTATCATTTGACCCCCGCAGAGGAACTCTTGGAGCAGTGTGTAAAATATCTCAAGAGATTATTTTCAGTTAGGCTCAAATGGCATGCACTTACAGATTACAAGTGCTAACACCGCTCCCTTGCAGGGTTTAAAATTACAAATCAAGACTAGAACGATTTACAACTGTCACATGACATGCACAGAGTTCATAAAGTATTATGCTGTATTACATTAGGTGGTATCTACTGTTTTGGTTTAATTTATTTAACTTTGTTTAAATTTGTTAAGTTGAAATTTGTATACCCTTGCAGAGGGTATTATAATTTTGGTCAAAAGTGTGCAACGCAGTGAAGGAGACAACTCCGACCCTATAAAGTATTTATATTCTTGATCAGGATCACCTCCTGAGTTGATATAAGCATGTCCGCCTGTCTGATTTTACGCGAACTAGTCTCTCACCCTTCTCTCCTTTGCACGCAGTATATAAGTAGAAACGGCATTGAACAACCGACTATATCCTATAGCTGCCATATAACTGATTGATCGGAAATGCCATAACTTTGGTGTTTGTAAAGTTAGAAAGTTGAAATTTTCTATCGGTTTTATATTTATATTTAATCAATCCGACCTATTAAATTTCATAAGGATCGGCCGACTATATCCTATAGCTGCCATATAACTTAACGGTTGGAAATGCCATAACTTTGGTGTTTTTAAAGTTAGGAAGTTGGGATTTTTTATGAGTATTAAGAATGCATCATATGAATAATTTTGGAGAATATAATTTACAGAAGCTCCGCCCGAAACTAGCTTTCCTTTCTTGTTTGTATTAATGGTGTCTGAAGGTCGACTCAAGAGACTTATCGTAATTGTTTCTCCTTGTCCAATTTTGTTTCTCGATTTTGTTTTTTCTGCGAAAATGCCAAGGCAGTTCTCAGGTGTTTTGGTTGTGCGCGATGTATAATGTCTATATTGCTGCTGCTGATTTGTCCAGATGGGTTACTTCGTTGGCTTGGGGGATCTGCGTACCACTCAAAGAAAGCGGATGGCATGTTTGTCTATTAAAAGTAAACGTTACGTGTTTACACTTAAGTTCGTTTAGTTAATTACGCCAGTCAGTTAGATTGCGTGATAAGTTTTTTGTCACAACAATTGTCTTCCTTTGGGAGTCACAAGAAATGATCCCCAGTGCGTATGTTTGGCATTGTATTATATATGAAACGATCCCCAAGTGTGTTGTAAAATCCATAAATTGTCCTTTCGAAATTTTAAAGAGGGGCGGGCAACAGAGGAGACGGCAGCAATTTCCGTTACTTGATTCCATTTCTTTAGATGTGGCCAACAAGTAGTATGTTGCAAACCTTTAGTGAAGGTGGTGTTTGATGGGTTCTAGTTCCGTTGTGGACATTTCCATCCGGACGATCTGTGCGGTAAATGCAGCAGACGGCAGCAATTGAAAGGTTTCCGTCACTTGATTACATTTTTATAGATGTGGCCTGCAAGTAGTTTAGTACAAACCTTTGATAAAGGTGGTGTTTGATGCGTTCTCTGGTTAGGACTCCAGTACCGCTTTGGGCTGTGCCATCCGGATGATCTGTGCTGTAAAATTTATAACCTCTCATTTGATTGATACCAGCAGCATAACGTCTATATGAGGAGTTGTGTTAATTCATGTTTATGCCGTGAGACACCATTGGCAATCCACATTGACTTTTGTAGATTATGCATTGATATTTGACTGTTGTGCTACGAGCAACTGTACCACCCACCATGTTTTGGTTTTGAACAAGTGGTTGGATAGTCGTTTTAATGAATGACTTTAGTTTCATCATGCGTTGTTTTTGATGCAGTCTATCCGTTCCGTGCATATTTGGGTCTTCTTTGTTGGAAGAGCAGTGTACAGAGTTGTGGGGGTCCCCGCAGGGTGCGCAGATGGCCCAAAGTGTGCAGTATGTCCTAGTGCGTCCATACTCCTGACAATTAGTGCATTGCACTGGACCATTACGTTTATGCGACTTCTCCACTGTTATTCTACGGTGCAATAGATATTGCAGCTGGTAGATCGGGGGTACTTCGTTTTTCTTCAAGGATTTGCTGTGTGGCTCAAGCGGGACCTGGAAGAGTGGTTTCGGTTTTTTGTTTTTTATAGAAAATGTTAAGAACATTCTGTTCTTTTACGGCATTTGTTATTTGGATGCTGGTAACAACAGCTTCGATTCCCTTTATTACAACTTGCAACCCCTTGCTGCTTTTCAGTTGATACGTATAATCATTTTTCTTTGCCTCCTCCATATAATTGGACACGGCTCGGAAAATTTCTTCATATTTTGTTTGCACCTTTGTTTCATGTATGTTGCCTTTAGTAAGCGGAACAACATGGAAGTTTCTATTTCCGACCACCGCAACTATTTTCTTGATCAGGGCGTTCGAGCTTTTCTCCCTGATATAGATTGGTGGAGGCTTTTGTTTATTTAAATTATCTTGCGAAGTATTGTTTTCCTAAGCCTCCGCCAAGAGACCAAATCTGTTGTTATTGGTCCTCTCTAGTTCTTCATTAGTGTTCTGGATGCGATTTATTTTTGTTTTGTTGCCCGCTAGAATATTTGGTGGGCTAAGCTTACGCGTGATCTGGATGTAGGGATCCATTCCGGTCTGTATAGCCGGACCCGCGTGTTGTTGTTTGCCGATATTGGCCCTCTTACTTACAATTGGTGTTGTCATTTTATTTGGCGCTGCAGAAGTTGACAACGCATTCGATATCGCGTTGCTGGTGACGGAGACTGATAATGTTGTTGTTGCAGCTGCTGCGGTTGCAGAAATTAATGAGGGCACAGTGCTCGTGGCTGTCGAGCTAGGGCGGGAGAACAAGACCGTGCTCTTGCACTGTTGTTAGTTGTCAGTAGGGTTTCCCTGGTTTACGGAGCTTCTACACTCATTTTTTGGATCGCCACTTATTTTTTATCATTTTTATGCCCTTGCAGATGCAGAGGGTATTATAATTTTGGTCAGAAGTTTGTAACGCGGTGAAGGAGACGTTTCCGACCCCATAAAAGATGCATATTCTTGATCCGGATCAATAGGGGAGTCGATGTCCGTCTGTCCGTCCGTCAGTCTGTCCGTCTGTTTCAATACCGTTTACGAGCTCAGTTTAAAAGCTAGCGTCGTCCTAAAACATGTGTACGCAAATCAAGTTTGAAAAGCGCCCCGGTTGGACGTCTATATCCCATAGCTCCCTTAGGAACAATCGGATATAACATGCAAGAATTGAAGATATTTCGCGCAGTGTGAAAGCTATTGACATGTATCTTCCAAATCTTATTCTTTTATGCATACCTTGATCAGGGTAAAAGCGCTTACCGATCAGACGTCTATATCCTATAGGTCCAAATTTGATGTGTTTCCGATCTACTATTTTCCATTGCATTAATAAGGTCGCTGATGAGGGAGTGTGGTGACTCCCAAAACAGTTTTTACACAGTTTACAGTTTATTTTACACTTTTGTTATTTTTCTAGCTACTTTTGCAATTTTAGCAATTTCGGCAGTCTGCAAGAGTATTAAAACATAGGCTTGCCGTCGCCGGAGCTCGCGCAAAAAACGTCTACACTCTCCAAGTTCTAAATGTATTTAACGAATGCCTGCGCGAATTTTGCGCTTGGCGGGAGACACATTTTTCGCTAGAGATAGCATCTCTCTCTCTGCGTCAACTTTAACCTCAGATTGGTCTCGTTTTGAAGGGTAGGGATCAAGCTACGCAGCAGTGTTGCTAACAAATCGAAAAAGTATTCCCTAAAGCTGTGAGAGCACCACTACATTTACTTTGACGCGAAGCAAAACATGTAAAGACAAATTGCGCAAAGGAAAAAACAATAGGGTTAACGGAGCATTTGTTCTTGTTCGAAGAATTTTTTGTTCTTTTGGAAGGCACCGGCCTGTTTTCCTGGTTTTTACACTTGGATTTAATTACCGCAGAGAACGGATGTTTTTTTTTTTTATTTATTTAACTTTGCTTTTATTTATTGAATATTCTCTTAATTTTGAGACTAACAATAAGTTTACGAATCTTAACATTAAAATTTAACTAACAGTATAATAAGACTGGTAGCTTGGTAAAGTACTTTTCCTTCTGTTCTACGATTACTTCTTTGACTGGTAGAATGTTTAAGTCGCGATGTATGTTTTCGTTGCGAACGTACCACGGTGCCCCGGTGATTGTTCTCAAGATCTTCGACTGAGCTCGCTGGACTATGTCAATATTGCTATTGCTGGCATTCCCCCATAATTGAGAGCCGTACATCCATATAGGTTTTAGTACCGAGTTATACAGCAGGACTTTATATGCAAGACTAAGGGGAGACCGAGCGTTGATGAGCCTATGAAGGCTACTGGCTTTTAGCTTTAGGTGTGTTCTTTTGGCTTCAATGTGCCGGCGCCATGTGAGTCTTCTGTCGAGGTGTACTCCTAGATATGTGACTTCGTTTGCTTGCGGGAGTAGAGTATGGTTTAAAATGAGCGGCGGGCAGTTTTGCCTGTTCAGGGTGAACGTAACGTGCTTGCATTTTTGTTCGTTCACTTTAAATCGCCAATCTGATAGCCACTTTTCAACATCGACCAGATGAAGAGCTAGCTGCGCAGTTGCTTGCATCGGGCATTTTGAGCGGCTGAGAATGGCTGTATCATCAGCAAACATAGATGTTGTTAGTCGTGTGCTTGTTGGGATGTCTGCTGTGTAGAGGACATATAATGTTGGCCCAAGCACGCTTCCTTGAGGAATTCCAGCTCCAATAGTGAAATCGTCAGTTATAGCAGTGTTGCATCGAACAGCAAATTTTCTGTCTTAGAGGTAAGACTCTAAAAGCTTATGGGTGTTGTAGGGGAGCATTGTCTTGATCTTGTACAAACTCTATCAAATGCTTGAGAGATGTCTAAAAATATGGCAGTACAGTACTCTCGTTTCTCGAACGCGTTCCGAATTTCTGATGTTATCCGGTTGACCTGCTCAATTGTTCCGTGCTTTTCACGAAACCCAAATTGATGTGACGGAATCCCTTCCTGGATTCTTAGGTATGTGTTTATCCGAGTCAATACGCATTTTTCAAAGAGTTTAGATAAGCATGAGAGTAGGCTTATAGGTCTATACGACGTGGGAATTGTGTGGCCTTTTCCCGGCTTTGCTATCATTATTATAATCGACTTTTTCCATCTCACTGGAAAGTGGCCAAGTTTTGCGATGGCATTAAAAAGCTGGGTGATAGTGCAAACGGCGCAATATGGGAGCTCAATTATCATTTTGGGAATTATGAGGTCGCAGCCCGGGGATTTTTTCGGATTCAGCTGATTTTTGATGATGTTAACGATTTCGTTTGGGCGAAACTCAATTGGCTCATGTTGAAGCTGAGGCTCATATGGTAAAGTCGGCAAAGTGAACGCACTAGTGGCAGGATTTGGTTGGAAGACATTTTTAAGGTGGTTGGCAAACGTGCTGGCTCTGTCTGCATCGCTGCGCGCCCAGCCGCCTGTGGGATTTCTAATAGGCATCACGGTTACTTTCGGTGAGCTTAGAGTTGGGTGAGCTCTCCATAGTGAGTGTTTTGTACTAGATGTTGACAATTGCTCTATTTAGCGTCGGTGGACATGTGCTTCTTCTTGCTGTAAAGCTTTTGTGAGTTGACGTGAGACATATTTTAAGCGTTGCCTAGCAGATGGCGATCTGTGGAGTTGCCACTCTCGACGTAAGCGTCGCTTTTCGAGGACGAGCTGTTCTATTTGTAGATTTGTCTTCTTTTGGTTGCTTGGCGTACTTGTAGTTTGGGGTGTTGAAACTCGAGCTGCAGAGACGAGTACAGACTCCAGTGTATTAACAAATCTGTCTACGTTGGCTTCATCGTTGAGATGAGGACTTAGCTCAATGTGTGAGCCAATGTATTTCTTGTACTTAACCCAATTGGTTTTCTGTGATGTCAATTTAAACGATTGCTCGGAGTAGAATAAACAGGACAGGCGAGTGATCAGATGAAAGATCCGAGAGGCATTCTGCGCTTATCAGATTTTTAGGAATGTTTTTGGTAATTGCAAAGTCTATTAAATCGGGTAGTTTCCTTGGGTCTGCCGGCCAGTATGTTGGTCTGCCAGGAGAAACATATTCCAGCTTGTTCTTGGCTTTTATAACTGCATTATAGAGCTGTTTTCCTTTTGGAGTCACGAGACGTGATCTCCAGTGTGTGTGCTTGGCGTTGTAGTCCCCTGCTGCTATGAAGTGGTCTCCTAGTGAGTTGAAAAACTACATAAACTCATCTTCAGCTATGGTGAAGCGAGGGGGGCAGTATACGGCGGCTAGTGTAAGTTGGTTGCCAGTATTTGTTGGTATATTTATAGATGTGGCCTGTAGGTAATTTTTAGCAAATTTGTTATGATAGTGGTGCTTAATACGGCTTCTGATTAGAATTCCAGTCCCACCATGTGCTTTACCATCTGGATGATTTGTTCCGTAAAATGAATAACCTCGTAGTTGAAAATTGTATTTGTTTGTAAGGTGTGTTTCTGAATGCAGCATTACGTCGATTTGGTTGTCGAGTAGGAATTGAGCTAACTCAAGTTTATGCTGTGAGACGCCGTTAGCGTTCTACGTAGATATCCTTAGGGAAGTCATTACTTGGATTGTTGTGAAACCAGCATTTGAATCAATAGATTTTGGTTTCGCATTAAATCTTGCATAGTTGTGCGCATAAACGACATAAACTCCGTAAGGCTTTGCTGCAGGCTGTATATCATATCTTCGAAGTTGCTTTTTGACTGCTCTGGGAATTGTTGCTGCTGATCCTTGTTCGGTTATTGGTATGCTGATTGCAGAAATGAACTTTTTGAGACAGGGTTAGCTAGTCCTGACTTTGAAGCGCTTGCGTAAGTCACATTTTTATCAGAGTTTAAGGGTCCTAGTGAGGATCTGGCTGCAGTCGAGAAGACGACTTCAGGGTTTGATCTGGAAGCTGTCATCTGTTTATTTTGGGTGCGGGCGGCAGTTCCTCTCTGGTGCATGCGACTTTTCAGCTCCTTATAAACAGGGCAGCCTCTGTAGTCAGCAGTGTGATTGCCACCGCAGTTGCCGCACTTTTTCGAGTTGCAGTCATCTTTGCTCGCTGGGCAGTGTGCGGAGTCATGAAGATCTCCACAAACTACACACACCGGGCGCAGTTTATAGTATGACCTTGTATGGCCATATTCTTGGCAGTTCACACATTGTACCGGGCCATTGCGTTTGTGCGGTTCCTCAACTGTAATTCTGCGGTGCAGCAGAAACTGAAGATTGGGGTGCACTTCGTATTTCTTTAGGGGCTTATTTTCTGGTTCGAGCTCAACCTTAAAGAGTGGCTGCGGCTTTCTATCCCTGTTAAGGATGTTGAAGACTGTCTTAGCGTTAAATACCTTCTTTTGAAGCGCCTTTGTTATCTCTGCAGGCGTTACGTCGGACTCTATGCCCTTAAGTACGACTTGCAGGCCCTTGCTACTTTTTAGCTGAAACGTGTAAAAGTTCTTTTTATTCTCGGAAAGATATTTCGATAATACTCTGTAATTATCTTCAGACTTCATTTGAATCTTTGTTTCTTGGATGTTGCCCTTTACTAGAGGTATTATGTGGAAGTTATCCTTTCCAATAAGCTCGATAATTTTGTTGACAAGAACATTGGAACTTTTTTCTCGAATATAAATAAGCGGAGGTTTTGGCTTCCTTTTCTCGACTTCAGTGGATTCGGCCGCCTCAACGTCATAGGCGTCTTCCAAGATTTTAAATCGGTTTGAATTCATGGGCGTTTCTATTCCAGCTAGGCTAGCATTGTTACGGGTTATTTTGCGTTGAGAATTTAGAGGGCTCAGCTTCCTTTTGATTTGTATTTAGCGATCCATACCAGTCTGCACAGCCGGCTTAGCACATTCATTGGTTTTGTTCTGTTTTTCGGGCAGCGCAGCGGCAGACGTATTAATATTTGCGCTGCTAGCTGATGATGTCATTAAACGCGCAGTCGATACGGTTGCAGTTGTTGTTGTAGTTACAGTTGACGTTGTTAAAGAAATTGCGGTGCTAGTTACTGCTGATGAGCTTAGGTTATTGCATTCAGCGCTCTTTGGCCGCAGAGACGTCGATGGTAGGGAGGGGAAGCAAGAACGCGCTCTCTCGCTGGCTACGTTCAAGAACTCGGTCAAGTTGGAGGTAATTGCCCGCGCTTGATCAGAGCTTGCATTATTTTCGGTTGCTTTAAAAGAAAAGTACGCGTTATTTCTTTGTACTGAGAGCCGTCTCTCGTGTTGCTCACGTTGACGTTGTGTGCGAACGTAGTTCAGACTCATTGTATTCGTGGTAAAGTTAATTAGAGTCTTAAGTGTTAAGTTTTATATTAATTAAATGACCAATCAATATAAACATTCGCGATTTCATCGCAGAAAGCGTCTTTTCGCGTTATAGTAGATTTATTAAAACGGTCACTGCACTTTTGTGATTTTATTGAATACTTTTTCCCGGAGCACAATTAATACACGTCTGCATGCGACGACGGTTTAAATTAACTGCGGAACGGATCGAAGTTGAAATTAGGTGAGTGGTATTTATACTCTGGAAGTGTTAGCGCCGACAGAAAGATGTACCTTTTAAAGGTTCTCGAAAGAATGAATCCTGAACACTCTACTCCACTGCACAACTCGTGTTCTTGTTATTCTGTAGTCACTTGTCATTTTAATTTATTCTCTACTACCTTTAATTTCACTCTCCTTATTGCAACAACAATTGCGCCACACTCGGCTAAGGTGAGTTCCCACCTAGCTACGCTCCTAAAACCCTTAAACGGTCTCAGAAGAAATTAATCTACATCTTTATTAAACCGTAGAACGATGCTTGGCAAAACTTTTATTTATAAACTTATTCACGGGGATGTGGAGAGTCCCGAGTTACTGGGTCGCATAAGCTTCTCCGTGCCTAATAGAATTACCAGGAACTATGTTCCTCTTACATTAAATATTTGTAGATCTAACTTTGATATGCATGAACCGTTTAGAGTACTGTGTAACGACTATAATAGACTATACCACATTATTTCTACTACCGACTCTTTGCCAAGCCTAAAATCATTAATTTTATCTTACTTAGCACAAAATTAGTATTAGTATACGTCTCGTACGTATTTCTAACTTAGTCTGTCCGCTTCTATATTGTCCTTTTTCACTTTTCGCGATCTCGTTTTTACGCCTATTGGGCTCCGCGCGTAACAAGCACTGCTTGGTGTCGTAAGGGCCACTTGTTTGCGCTGATCAAAGTGCATCAACGACCGAATATAATGACCCAGTCCCAGTTATTATACCAAGTTCAAATTCTTCCGAAGAAATATTGTTATTCGCTGCGTTCTCATATTACAGTCAACTTCATCTACTTATTCCAAAAATTAAGGTGAATTTGTTTGTTAAGTGAAAATTCTTTATTTATTCTCCTGAATCAATTTCATCCCCTTCAAAGTAATCCCCTCCCGATAAAAAAAAAATTATGCCAACGTTTTTTCAAATCTTCGAAACAGGCCAAATAGTCCCTTTCCGGTATAGCCATAAGCGCCCTTGTCGATTCCGATTTTATCTCTTCAATCGACTCGAAACGCGTTCCCCGGAGTGGTCTCTTGAGTTTTGGGAATAGCCAGAAGTCACACGGAGCCAAATCAGGAGAATACGGTGGTTGCGGAACGATATGCGTCGAATTCTTGGCGATTTGGTCACGAAGAACGAGTACAGAAATTGAGCGTTTTCGGTACCAACCGAGATCTGACTTTTCTTAGGCCCAAATGGTCTTTCAAAACGGTTTTCACAGATCCTTCTGATATTCGGATCATATCAGTAAGGTCTCTAACAGTCAACCGACGATTTTTGAGCACAAATTCCTTCACTTCATTGACGTGTTGGTCATCTGTTGACGTCGATGATCGTCCGGAGCGCTCCAAGTCATCAAAACGACCCTCTTTGAAGTCTTTGTACCACTTATAAACATTTTTCTGGGACATGGTTGAATCACCAAAGGCCTTCCGCAACATCCTCAACGTTTCCGCAGCCGAATTTTCGCCAAATTCAAAAACAACAAGGTATAAAAATAAAGCAATCTCCCTTCCGCTTTTTATTGTTTGACAACCTGATATATTACATATATATACATTCTCCATTTATTATGCGTTTTACATGGTTCAATAAATTGAATACTTATATCCCGATCATTAAAACAAGCAACAGATAGAAAAACAAGAGAGAACGCTATAGTCGGGTGCCCCGACTATCAGATACCCGTTACTCAGGTAAAGGGAGTGCGAGGGAGATGGAGATAGAAACTTTGATCACGCATAACTTTTTAACGAATGGTCCGATTTGAAAAATTTCTTCTACATTTCGATAGGTATT
>JAYMZC010000387.1:19379717-19455355 GCA_036346975.1 Drosophila prolongata | reverse complement strand
GATAAACACAATAAAACTGCATTTTTACTTTTCCGAAATATTTAAATTTTTAAAATCGTATATAAGCGATTGTGGGCGTTAAAGGGGGCGTGGCACCTTTTTGAAACAAACTTGCGCTGCGTAGGAACTCCTAGAATCTGCATACAAAATGCCAATCTTCTAGCTTTTATAGTTTCCGAGATCTCAGCGTTCATACGGACGGACAGACAGACAGACGGACAGACGGACATGGCTATATCGACTCGGCTAGTGATCCTGATCAAGAATATATATACTTTATAGGGTCGGAAAAGCTTCCTTCTAGCTGTTACATACTTTTGCACGAATACAATATACCCTTTTACTCTACGAGTAACGGGTATAAAAACAGTTTTCCCAATGTAATTTAATTCTGTTATGGACAGGAAATCTTGGAAGTGGAGGACCTAAGACAGAACCAAGTACTATTAAGGGGAAATGCTCTCGATAAGAAGGATACTAATAGTCCAAGTCATACCGAGTATCTTGGTCGATTGGTTGGACTTCATAAGGCATACTCAAAAAACATTTCAACAAAAAACAACGGATACAATTATAAGAGGTCGTTAAACAAATACTTAGTTTGATAAGAACCCAAATATCGATAAAATAAAGCCACCTTACCTTTAAACTAAGAAATTATCTAACAAAAAAAAATATAAAGGGTAGAACCAGAAGGAAATAAAACCCAGATAGTCTCAAACAAGGCGCGGGATATTTATGGAAAAGAATAGCCCCTTAAGGGGGTATATACCTTTATTTGTCGAAAAAAATAGGAAAGTTTGGATTTTTTTATGTATGTAACTATTGTTTTTATTAAATGAATGATTATATTTTCTGAAAGTTTAGATTCTTGACAATGTTTATGCAAAAATTTTTGAAAAAATATTTAATAGTTTTTAAGGTGAGGCTGTTTCCCATAAACGCCTTTTTTTTAAGAGCCTTGCGGTGATAATACCCCAAGACGAATGGGTCAACTGATACCGAAAAAATAAAAATATTTCATTAGTTTAAAGTAGTATCCTGTACATGAAAATTTTTTTTTTTGTGCATACGGGAACGTTTAATGCAAAAAATGACGTTTTTGGACGCAAAAATTCTTACAAATCTATCTATTTCGGCGAAATAACAATTTTTTCATAAAAAAAACGATCGTTCAAGTACTAATATAACTCATTACGAACATTTAAAAAAAATTTTGAAGAAAATCGGTTCAGTAGTTTTTCGCCAATCCATATCACCGCAAAGTCATTTTTAAAAAAAACCATTTCGAGATATTCGCGTTTAAAGTTTCAAGTTTGGGTTTGGGCGGGGACGAGGCGCGCGGCTAGGAGCGCTGTAACTTTTTTTCTACTGCTCAAATCTCTATGAAAATTTTGAGAAATATTCTCAAGAAGTTGTTCTTTAAGATAAAGCAAAAAAAAAATTTCGATTTTTTTAAAATGAAAAAGGTATATACCCCCTTAAATGAACAGAAATTAAATTGACAAAATCAGGACAAGCAGGTATCATTGAAATCGGGAAAAGAGATGCACCAAAGACCGCCTTCTTAGTAAAAAAGGGCAGCTTAACAACAGTTTAATGATTAATGTACAGTACTATTTGAAATTTGTGGAAAATTCTGGCTTCTATATGTGTATAATATTTTCATCATCCTTTTAAGATCACTTTAACAAACTAACCAAGTTGTGACGACCCAGCGTCACAAATAATCGCGCACTTTCAAAACGCGCGCCCAAAACGATATACCTGGCCACACTAACTCCACCGATACATCGATAGTCGACTACCATCGCTATATTCGTGACCCGATAACGAGTTATCGATATCGGGATTCTCAACATCGACCGCTCTGGGTACACTCAACGGGGCCTATATAAGCAGAGGCAAGACCCCAGATGAGTTACTTGCGTTCCGACGATCTTCGAGGAAACATCAGCAACAAGGTACGTGTTCTGGTAGATAGTCTTGGTATTAGTAGTGGATCCGTAAGAACTCGGTTTTTAAATCGGTTCTACGACCTGGTGAGGATCACTGGCGTCCCGGTGTGGTTTCCTAGAAATCAGCCCAGACCCAGTCGTGATCACTGAGGCGGCCCGGTTTTCGTAATACAGGCCCACCTCAGTGAGTTCCCCCAGACGTCACTTTTCCGGCTCCCGACCCGGAAACGAAACGGATGTAGAAACGGCAGTTCAAACCTAACGATGCCCGGCAGACCGAAACTAACGATGCCCTACATTCCCGAATCCCACTAGAAATCCAAGTAGATCTCTCCCAACGACCCAGAACACTACGAACCCGACGTACGTACGTCGAAGCAGTCCACTTCTCGGCCCTAGGATCAAAACGGATAGATTTAAACAGGAATTTGCCAAGACCAAAGAAATCCGTTCCTTGGAATAGTAAATGTAAAAAGATGATACAGGGAGAAAATAAAAGAATATTTTAAATTGAATATTATTAATAATAGATAAAATTTATAAAAAGTCTGTAGGAAACCGGAATACGTCTAATAGATAATCAAAATTAACGTTTGTAAAAAATTTTGTATTAAGTAAATAAATTAGTTTAAGTAAATCATTTAACAAACAAATGACTCCATTTATTATAAATTATATTATAATTTATATTTCTAAGTTATTACCAACAATATTTTTTTACGTTTTAAGAAAACATTTTTATAATATTTTTTTTAATTTTTGTTAATCACGCCTGGTGTCGGGTGTCGTCTGCGGATACGCCGTCGACCCAGTGGTGTTGCAAGATGTCTTGCCAGACAGTTTGCATGTGTGATCAGACTTTCCCGGTAACGACTTAAGGATTTACAAATCGTCTTCGTTACCGTCGGCTCTCCCATGTCCGCCTGGGAGCCTTTGTAATGCACGTGTGCACCCTTTTTAGTGATGAATCACAGGCTGTGCCCCAGCAAGTGGTTCAATTCGTTTTCCACCCATGTTGGAACATCTTCAATTGTTTGACAGTGTGCAAATGAGACAAAAATTTTAAATGTTTTTGTTTTGTTTTGCTAATTTTTAATTGGATTAATTTTTTTTCTCAAAAATTATTTTATAAATAACTATGAAAAAAACCATTTTCGGTTACAAATAAACGCAGAACTTTAAAGACATAATAATAATTATACCCGTTACTCGTAGAGTAAAAGGGTATATTGTATTCGTGCAAAAGTATGTATGTGTATAAAGTATATATATTCTTGTTTAGGATCACTAGCCGAGTCGATCTAGCCATGCCCGTCTGTCTGTCCGTATGAACGCTGAGATCTCGGAAACTATAAAAGCTAGAAGATTGGCATTTTGCATGTAGATTTTAGGAGTTCCTGCGCAGCGCAAGTTTGTTTCAAAATGGTGCCACGCCCCCTCTGACGCCCACAAGCCACAAGCTGTGGCCACAGTTTTCATAATATTATGAAAATTTTAATTGATATGTATCTAACGGATGACTTTGGAACAGGTGGCCAAGGTTAATTCTCGATAAGGATTTCTATTAAAGGAAATTGCGATGGTTTTCATTTGTCAATACCGAACTACATATATCCCAAGAACATTGTACACAGTTGCAATTGCCCGGCAAAGATAACTCCTTTCAAAGAAAGCTATTCGCTATACCCGTTGCCTGCGCTAAAGCAGCGCTGGTGCTGATGCTCGTGCTGTAAAGCTGCCAGCACTAAGAGATCGCCGAATTCAAATTAATAATTTGAACTTTTTGTCCTTTTTTCCTGTGGTCACTATTATTCACATTATGTTAAAAAAAAAAACACAAGAATGCATATTTATATTAAGTTGTTTAGCTGAGTAACGGGTATTTAATAGTCGAGGCACTCGACTATAGCGTTCTCTCTTGGTTAATTTGTTAAATTTCGCTGTTATTGTAAGCACTTTACGAAGGTGGTCCGATAAGTACTTAGCCTCCAAAAGAAAAACGAAAATTTTGGAAAAGTGGCGATTTATTTCTCAACATAATCTCCTTTTAGCTCGATACACTTGACCCAGCGATGCTCAAACTTCTTTAACCCGTCCGAAAAATACGTTTTCTCGAGGTCTGCAAAATAAGCCTCTGTGGCGGCGACGACCTCCTCATTCGACGCAAATTTCTGTCCAGCGAGTGACTTTTTCAAGTTTGGAAACAAAAAGAAGTCACACGGGGCCAAATCTGGATGGGGTATCAGTTCGAAGCGCAATTCGACCAATTTGGCCTTGGCGAGGGTGGAAGTGTGAGCCGGTGCGTTGTCATGATGGAAGAGCACTTTTTTCTTCGCCAAATGGGTCCGTGTTTTCTGCGATTCGGCGGCGAATCGGCCCAATAATTCGGTGAGGTACAACCCTGTGACCGTTATGCCCTTCTCCAGGTAGTCGATGTAGATCACATCTTGTGAATACCAAAACAACTTTCCGGCCGATGGGACAGTCTTCGCCTTCTTCGGAGCAGGTTCGCCGGGTGAAGTCCACTGTTTCGACTTTTCCTTGGTCTCTGGTGTGCATCAGTGGATCCATGTTTCGTCGACGGTCACAAAACGTCAAAGAAACTCCTTCGGATTGCAAAAACTGCTCTGAAGTGGTCCCACGGTTGCGTTTGTTATCCGGAGTGAGCCAATGCGGCACCCATCGCGCCGACAGCTTTCTCATGCCCAAAATTTCATGCAGGATATGACCCACGCGGTCTTTTGACATGCCTACTGTCTCAGCTATCTCGCGTGTCAATCGGCGGTCTGCCAATACGAGATCGTGGAGTTTTGTCACGTTGTCCCTCCGTGGTAGCCGTTTTCGGGGCACCTGGGCGTGGCTCATCAAAAACCGACGTGCGACCACGAAGGAGAAGAGTCACCGTACACAGCATCCAAAGCGCTCTTTGATTCCGCTGAGCGATTTCCCTTCCAAAAACAAGAATCGAATCACAGACCGATATTGCTCTTTCTCCATATTTCTAAAATCCACGGACACCTCCGATTCCACACGCAGTCAAAACAAAACTACGAGTCCGATTCATCTGAAATTTCGACAGTACTACGAGAATGTACTACACGATAGTAAATTTCTCTTGCGATAGTGACGTCATTGGGCGGTGAGGCTAAGTACTATCGGACTACCCTTTGATATCGGTCTACCCTTTGAAATGATACAAAACCATCTAATAAAGCAAAAAGGAATTTATATAAAATTTAAAACAAACTAATTTGATAGTCCGGCAAGATAAAAACCCGTGTTAATAAGCTGCATATAACCATAACATTAGTATGGGAGATATATAATAGGTATACGTTTTAATCATCCGGTGTTGTTGGAGGCGGCGATGCTGTCGGGTGTGATGCTATACGCGGTAGGGTTATTGGATAAGTAATATCCTTGACTTCAAAAGGTAAAGACTCTGTTTTTTTCTGTGCTCGGAATTCGTATTTGTTTTTGTATTAATTCATCGGTAAACAATGTTAAAATTGTATAAATCGGTTTCTTATAGTATGAACTTTAATACTCTCCTCACTTAATTTTAACAAATGATAAAAGTAACGTTTTTTATATATTTTACAAGTACCCGAAATGAAAAAATTAATTTAGCTAGATTTAGTAAAGAACGCTTTTATTAATAGTATATATATATACTTACATGGCAAAATATAATCGCTTGGCCAATACTTATGCAACCGTAGATGTTTTGAATAGAGTTATATTTTCCTTCCTCGTTTTTACATTTTACATAAAACTGTTTGATATTATCAAGCGACTCCTCTTCTCGCAATAATCTAAAAAAAAGCGATTAAATTTAAATAAAAGATTTGGGCATTTCCACGAATAAGTCTATGATGCCAAAGACCTAAAAAGTTAATTAAAACACATTTATATATGGTGATCTAATCCCGAGAGAGTGCGTATTGTGACCCTTGTAGTTTGGTACTAATTAGGGGACCGGAAGCGGGAAGAAGCTTAAGCATTATCCCCCACCCCTGGGAATTCGTCGCCTTGGACTGAATGCCATCTATTCTACAGGTGCCTAGTAGTATTAGTTAAGAGTTGCTCTCATACACAAAGCGCTATGGAAGCTTTGTGTTTATTAAGAGACAGTTCCCATTATTATATAGCTTTGCCTGATATAAAAACCAATTTATGACGTCCACTAAGGGCTTATGGGGATTGTAAGGCGTTTAAAGAAATTGTTGAGCCTTTTCGAATAGTTGATTGCTGTTGGCCTGTCCTTTTAGCCTAGCGGTAAAAGATTCTCATGATCGATTCACAACTAGAAGTGACAAGATAAATACCAATGGCTGATCAAGCCCCATAGTTAAAAAATTTTTAGCCGCGAACAACCACAATGGATCCTTGTTTATTTGCAGCAAGCATGGCAGTCCCCTTCTGTGGTCTGTGGAGTTTACGTAGCGACGCTTAAAAAAATAAATAATAATACCAATTGAAAATTATATCCATACTGAAACCTTATACGATATACATACATACGTATTTGGTAATTGTTCATTTCTAATGTAAGTTCAACAACTTGTCGAAAAGAATAACGTTGCTAAACATCTTAAATGTGTGTGCATCTATGTTAGAGGCCACTATAGTAAGGTGTATTATAGTTTTTTTGATCAAACAAAATAAGGTTGGTCAGACTGTCTTTCTACGAAAGGTGTCAGAGGCAGCATGGTTAACTACATATATGATTCTCGTAAAATGTAAGGTGTAAAGTAAAGCGTTTTTTTTTTGCAATTGGTATATTTTTTCTAGTCAGTTTACATCTTTTCTTTAACTTCGAAAAAAGTTATATTTCTCAAACTCTTTTAACTTGGCAGTGCACAGTGGATCCGCCAGAGGCCAAAAATCAAAAAAAGTGATAACGAATAGAAAAAAATTGCAAGCAAATTGTCTCTAAAATGTTCAAACTTCTTGATGGCAAACCGGTTTTGTCTGGAAATCTAACGGGACTTTCTAAAAATAGAATGCAAAGCGTGATCATGTGTACATTTTTGCAGCGCAGCTGTACTTATCAAGAATTTTTACAAAACAAAATTTCGCTTCCAAGTGGTCAAACGTTTGATATAGTGATCCGATTTTCATTATTCAAAATGCATTTTGAAGTTGAAGGTATTTACTTTAAATGTATATATTAAGAATTAAATAAATCCAACAAATTTTTTTGTGAAATTAACAAAATCGATTTAATATTTTTTGTGTATTTTGTGAAAGTATTTTTTATGTTCACCTAAAGTTTTAGTTGTGTTCCCCCCTGATTCCCCCATAGATATCATGTTCATTGTATTAATCAGAGTTGCACGCCTATATATTTTTAATATATGGTGCTCCAAAAAAGGGACACACGCTGGAAAATTACGACAAGTAATTGCTGATGTCCAACAAAATTTGATAAACAATCGATTGGAGAACTTTCAGAAGAAGCCGCTGAAGCAAGAATTAAGGATATTAAAAAATTCCGACTCCATAATACACGCAAAATTTCAAGGATCGCCTCAAATACAGACTTATTTAACAGACTGCTTTGAAGTTCCGATCCATTTAGTAGAAGACAAAGAAAAGTAAATTATAAGGTAATAATGACTCTACTAGAATCAACTATTTTGTTACTTGAAGAAACCATTTTATTATTATACAATTTTTTATTATTGTTCGTTTTGCTTGTTATAACTTTTTTGGGAAGATGGGCGTGGGAGGTGGAGTGAGTAATCACTCCCATACTTTTATATTACAGTTCCAAATTTGTAAATAACTTACATTAAAAAGTTCAGCCTATTATGATTACAAGAAATGAATTTATGACTGCTCTCTCATGTGAACGCAAACACTGAGAAAATCGTTCCTATGGAAGCTTTAGGATATAGTGGTCCGATCTGGACAATTTTTCTAACATATATTTATAATATTTTTTTAGATTTTTGGTAAAAGTTTCATAACGATAGCACTTCTAGAAGTATTTATGGCCGCGGCTCCATACAAGCCCGACCACTGTGCAGTGGTTAAGTTTACGATTTGTCCCATTGGCCACAGATTCCTTGGAAACACGACGTTCAGCCTCCATTAAAACACTTCAAAATTAGTGCCATTTTGGCTTTACTATTTTTGGCTTTACTATTTTTGGCTTTACTATTTTTGGCTTTTTTAGTATGTGCGGCATATTAATGGAGCTAGTAACCTTTTTCCTAGCTATTTGGTTGGAACCTATTGCCATTGTTTTAGCATCTGTCAAATAATAATAGTAACAATAACATTCGTAATCTTTTTTGTCGAACGTACGCTTCATCTTAGTTCAGTACGTGGAATCTAGCCAAAGCCACGTGCACAGTCTCATCCGTCTGCAGGCAAATTTTACCGACTCCTTTGCGTCACCAAATATTTAAAGGAGTATTCTAGTGGCTATCGCGAAGATATGCGAATAACATCTAAAAACCTTGTACGATCTCAGTGTGTGGCTGCGGGAATTTCTAGTTTTTCCTGTCGGCGTGAACAAATTGATTATTCAACACAAAGGTGTAGCTGGATATGAACCCAAAGCAGGCTTTAAGAGGTTATCCGGGTCTTGACACTTCAAAAAATTAATTTTTTTTAAACTTTTTTATATAATAGTACAAGTGTCAGGAATGTTATCCGAAAATTTCAAGTCGATCAAAGCAAAACTGTAGGGATGGGAGAAATTTAAAGCCCAGCGTATGAATGAGTCACAACTGGCAATTCGGGCTCTGGCGTCGAGCAGATGCGGCACTTTAAACGCGTTTTTCTCAAAACCACTTTTTTGAAGTCGGTAGTCACGTTTTCTCAAAAACTATTGCACCGATCGACTTCTGCTTTTGCACACTTCTTTTAGACATGTGTTTCTTGTCCTTAACGGAGGGATTTTTTTTATTTTCAATTACAACTCATTTTATAAGCCAAAATATGGTCAAAAAATGACACTTTTTATGAAAAGCGCTAAAAAAAATTCAATTTTTAATTTAAAAAAAAAATGGCTCGTAGAGGACACATACACTATTAGAATAACTTTGGTTTTTTGATTTCAGATAAAAATTGACGGAGATATTTTGCCTACCGCAAGGACACAATTTTTTGTGGTGAAGTTCAAGCCTGCCTCAACGGCTCAATTTTTAAAATTTTTGGTTCACATTTTTACATAATGTTGGTCAAACCTTAAACTTTAATGTGCAATAAATTAAATTTGTGAAATTGTCGTAAGATCCTTAAAAAAAATTCACGAAAATAGGCTTTTTTTCGTGCTTCAAGACCCGGATAACCCCTTAACATAAGGATGTAAGAACCTAAATCAGCTTCTTTTAAGTGTGTCAACAGTCTTGAGCTTATACATCCCGTTTTGGGCATGCAAATTCTAGAATATATACATATATATATATATCGCCAACTTGTTTACGCACGATCAATAATAGCATTGGCGGTTCAGTTAATTTAAGTATATTTTTTTTGTTTTTTTTTTTTTTCTGATGGACGTTTATGCACTACGAGCAGTACAAACAAGTGGCCCAACGACACCAAGCACGTGCTTGTTACGCGGGGGCCCTATTATTAATTTGGGCAAAAAATTCATGTTCGCGAGGAAAATACATAAATTAAATAGAGACAAGACACAAGTGAAAATAAAAGGCACAATTAAGAGAAAAGCAAATGAGTTAAGATATTAGTTTTTAATAAAGGGATAGAAGTGGAAATGCAAATTAGATGATAAAGGTTGTTATAAGTATTACATAGAATGCGAAAGGGCTCGTGCAGACAAAAATTTGATGAACATCGGGCAAATTTAGAGGGATATAATTTCGTGTTAGCCTAACAGGAACATTGAAAGTTAGGCGGTTTACAAGTTCTGCAGAATCAATATCACCTCTTATAAGATTATGCATAAAAATAGTACCAAGCATTTTTCTACGATTTACAAGTGTAGGTAAATTAAGCAACAGTAATCTACTCTGGTAGGAAGGTAGCCTTACGCTTTGATCCCAGTTCAAACTACGAAGGGCAAATAGAAGAAATTTTTTTTGTACCGACTCAATACGGTCAATGTGCACTTGATATTGTGGACTCCAAACCGACGAACAATATTCCAAAATAGGACGCACAAGGGAGGTAAATAATAATTTGGTCGTATAAGGGTCATCAAATTCTTTTGACCAACGCTTTATAAAGCCAAGAACACTCATGGCTTTATTAACAGTGGACATTATGTGGCAGTCAAATTTAAGTTTAGGGTCCAGAAGAACACCTAAATCGTTAACTGAATATATACGGTCGAGTGAGTATTTTCAAGAAAATAACTAATAAACGTAGGAGTGCCCCTGTAAAAAGTCATAACGTTGCATTTAAGGTAGTTCAACTTTAGAAGGTTGTACTCACACCATTCATGAAAACAATCAATATCTGACTGTAAGTTAAATCCCGACGCTATATCATTATATGATAAACAAAGCTAAACATCATCAGCATACATTAGTACACGAGAATGTGTTATGATAGAGGGAAGATCGTTGATAAACAAAGTAAACAGCAAAGGGCCCAGATGACTTCCCTGAGGGACTCCAGATGTCACGTAGATCAATTTTGAAACAGAATTCTTGAATATAACCCTCTGAGTCCTACTATTCAAGTAACTTGAAATCCAAGTTAATAGATTACCAGGAAACCCAAGCAGATCTAATTTGAATATGAGAAGAGAGTGGTTGACGGAGTCAAAGGCCTTACTAAAATCTGTATATATAACGTCAGTCTGCATTTTTTTCTGAAATCCATTTATTACAATAGATGACAATTCAAGAAGGTTGGTGGTGGTCGATCTTCGCTTAACAAAACCATGCTGACACGGTGATATAAGCGAGGAACATAAATGTTGAAAATGAGAAGTGATAATACGTTCAAATGCTTTAGGAATTGCCGACAATTTGGAAATACCTCTATAATTCTTGGCATCAGCCCTCGCACCCTTTTTATGAAGTGGAATAATAAAAGAGTCCTTCCAGATAGTAGGAAAAACTGATGATGAAATAGACAAATTAAAAAGTTTAAGAATCGGTTTACAAATGGTTGACGCACAAAACTTAAGCACACATCCAGGAAGTCCATCTGGACCGGGAGAATAAGTCGGCGTTGTTGCTTCTAAATCTATTAAGAGAGAGTTTTCAGTAATTAAAGGGGTAAAAATACAATTTGCCCTATTTAAGGGATTAGGGTAGTTCGAATTTGACCAAGCTGTCGAACTATAAGTGGTTTGGAAAAACTCGGCAAATAAATCAGCAATGTCAGAATCCGTCGATGCCTCCGTTGAGTTTAGACGTACCGATGAAGGTAATGGCGATGACTTACGCTTGGCATTAACAAAGCTGAAAAACTGTTTCGGATCATTTGAAAATTCAAATTTACATCGATTTAGATACATAGAATAGCAATGACTGTTGAGAACATTAAAATCCGATCGAGCCACTACATATTTCGAAAAATCTGATGGCTTACCCGATTTTTTATACTTTTTATAAGTATTTGATTTAAGGTTTTTAAGTCTTTGAAGCGCATTGGTAAACCAAGGAGGCTTGTTTAGGTTTAAAGGAAACCTATCAGGAACGCATTCATTAAAAAAAGTATTTAACGCTATATAGAATAGTTCAGTGGCACTTTCAATGTCTGTACAATTGTACAAGTCTGTCCAATTATAATGAGAAATCATATCGTTAAGTTTATTATAGTCACATTTACGAAAACATCTCATTTTAGTTGGGGCACTAAAGGAGCGAGGGTATCAGAGCAGGGGAGGCAAATTGTCAATTCCATTGTTGGATGATATCGGTCTTCAGGTACAACAAGAGCGTCAATTCTACATACCGTGACCTTGGACGGGTCTGAAACAAACACAAGATCTAATTGTTTATTTAAAGAATTTCGTATAAAGCTTACTTGCTGTAACAATAATTGTAAAAGGCCATCTACAAAATCATGGGCGGATAAAGGAATAGCGACAAGTGAGTCAGTGGGAGGAGACCAAGAAATATCAGATAGATTAAAGTCACCCAAAACAATCAAAAGGGGTCTGTTAGAAAGGAGGAATGTACGGATTTTATTTCGGACAGATGGTGCTCATAAATTACTAGATCAGAGCCAGGTGGAATATAGGAACATGTAACAAAAATAGATAAAGATTGCAAGGAAACTTTCACACTTACAAATTCAATTTCGTTTGGGATATGAATGAGAATTCTTTCGGATGTTAGGCTAGAGGTAACAGCAATCAGCACACCGGCCCCCCTACGTGAGGGGCGATCGGTCCTATAAGTATTAAAGTTATTTGACAGAACTTCAGAGTCAGATATCTCTGGTTTTAGCCAAGTTGCCGTAAAAGCCAAAATATCTTCGGTGAATGCAGAGGAGTCGGCATAAAGCTTGTGTAGCTTCATATTTAGTCCCCCCCCTAACATTTTGATACGCCACGAATAATCTTTTTAGTTTTTTGGCACAGTGGAAGGCCTGTTATTTGTTCTCGGTTTATTTGGAACAAATTCTTTAATTACTAATCATCATTAAGCCAAAAACTTTCAGAAAGTAACACATTAAACCATAGCTCGCAAATAACTGTTGACCGTTTTTCTTCTTGCGCTCTCGTTGCGAGCACAACCGAAAAAGTTCATACTCTCTCGCTCTCGCTCTGAGCAAGAGACTCTTGCTGTCTTCATTTATGTTTTCTGTTGAGCGCTTTTCGTTGAGATCTTTGTATATCGCTCTTTCAATGAGCAGTGCGTAAAGAGCGGAATGAGAAACGCAAAATGAGAGTCAGCAAAAGACCGATTGACCGAAAAACTCAATGCAAACGGTCTTCACATTTACTTTCGTTCTTGTGAAAAAGAAATAATATAATTTGTTTAATACAGAATTTTGAATTTATTTTCAAATATTTTTGTTAACAAGTTCCATTTTGATTCCATATTCCATATACATATCTGGAAAACAGACGCTTAACGAAAAAAACGCAAAAGACCTTTTGCTTAACTGAATACGACAAAACGGTCTTGGAACAACCAGAACCAAACAGAATAGAAATAAACGGTTTCGCTCTGAGCGCGAGCGAGCTCATTCAAGAACCCATAAATCGGTTGCTCTCCGAGTCTTTTCGTAAAGGGTCAGGAGAAGACACTTATTTGCAGACAACGAGAAACGGTCGACAGTTATTTGCGACCTCTGCATTAAACACATCAGGCGGAGCAAATATTTTAAAAGACGATATCCTACGAGCGTAAGAAAATCGAAATTGTTCAACTGCAATATCCTTGGATGGGAATTTTTCACGTATAAATTCCAAAACATCCTCAGATGTGGTATCTAGGGTGAATCTAGAAACAAATAATTGCTTCCTTTGTGGAACAACTAAAAGTTTCTTACGCCCCCCAGCAGCAGTCTGAACCACACTGGGCTGAGAACCAGGAACGGTGCCTACTGTACCTGTAGGTACGGTCGGCAACGAATTCATTGACTTAGCCAGTACTGTAGATTTTATTTTGGAAACAGAGGAGGTTGGTTCATTTACCACTGTGTCAACAGAAACTGCTGCTACCAAGTTCGGATTTGGGGTGGATTCCACAATCATATTAACGGCGGTTAAACTGGCTTTTTTACGTTTAGGCGACTCGGTTAATAATTTTTTATTATTAAACTGGGCACATACGGAATTGAACCCCTCATTGAGTTGTTTAAAAGCTCCTGAGATATTCAATAGGCTGTCTCGAGTCTGGTTCATAAAGCCGCTCATCTCAACTACCATTTCCTTGCAGGACCCACATGACCACATGAGACCAGAATTAAGATCAATAAAATCTTTGACTCTGAAAGTAAACCCTGCACATTTAACGTGCATCATCGAATCGCAGAGCCAGCAAAAAGAGTACAATTTTTTTTAGAACAGACAAGAGCCATTGTAAGTTTATAGCAAATAAAAAAATAAGAATATGAAAAATACCTCAAAGTATATTTGGCACTGGGATCAAATCCAAAAACCACAAGGGGACAAAACACGAAAAAAGTAAGAGCGCGAGATCACGAATTAAATCGAATAAAGAGAGCACGAGAGAATAAATCTTATATCGACTGAGCGTGGCTTGTGCCACACAACAACTTTAATCAATAAACAAATGCAATGTAAAGCATGCAAGAGAGAGAGAGAGTTAGAGAAATAAACGAAAAAGTCTACCAGAAGTTCATAGAGAGTAAATTACAGTTATAAAATAGAGCGGGAGAGATTGAGAGGGAATAAAAGAGTTCTAGCAAGTATAGAGAGCGTAAATTACAATAACAAAGCTACGAGATTAAACAAATCTAATAGAAATGTTAAAACAATTATAAACACATACCCGTTTACTGGGAGACCTATTTAAATTTTCTAACACAGATATTAAGTTAAGCTTTGTAAATAAATAAACACAAAACACTCGCACAAAATCACTGAAAAAATACAAAAACTCAGAGCACAAAGGTAAACACAACTGTTCACAAGCGACGCTAAATCGGTATTGATATATATATATAATCGGTATACATATATATAGTAACATACCCACACCCACATATCTACCACATAAAGTAACATACACACACCCACATATCTACCACATAAACATATTTACATTACGCATTTGTCACACCCAAAATCATCGGCTCCCAAGAGTCGCCAATTAATATAAACATCCTCTTGAGTTATAAACAAATGAAAGAACCCCAATTGGCTCCCACGACTGACCAATTAATGTAAACATCCTCTTGCATTATAAACAAATGTCCCCAAACTCCAAAAAGCTTTTATCCCCCAATACTGTAAAATTGCAGACGCAGCTCAAACCTAGATCGCTCTCTTGCTCAGTGCTCTCATTTTGGACACTCTCAATTTATCAATAAAGTTCTTTCTCCCAATCGAAGGTTTGATAAGCGCCAGCTTAGTTTATAAGTTTGAGTTTTAAGTTGAATCTTGTAAGGAGCAGACCTATCTCTCCCAGTTCGCGTTTACACTATTTTGATAAATAAAAATTATATTTCTTTCAAAGTGTTAAATCCCGAATTTGTTATTGGCGCAACCGGTATATATTATACGGTTATATCCTTAAAGAACCCAAACGTCGTTCGTCCCAGTGAAATTATAAACCAGCTATCGCAGTGTCGGTTTGTGTCGCTAATATACGAACTGAAACCTCAATTTTTGCAACACGCTATCGAAGCTCAGGCTGCGAGGTTTTTTAAAACATAAATCTTGACCCGTGTGACTGTCAAGTAACTAAAACAAATTTTTTGCAAAAACCCGTTTGATTGTAAAAGCTAGTGCCTTTGTTCGTGGTAAGAGTGGTAAGAGACAAGGTATAACAATTTTAAATCAAATTCATAATACAAAACTTTTAAAATTGTGAAAAATTTATAAAACTAAATAAAAAACCAAAAATGGCAGAACCAGTGCTATTATTGTCAGAAAACCATCTAAATCAAGCCCTGAACCAAATTAGGCAAGTGCCGCAATTTGGAGGCAACACGCTCGAACTCAGCCCGTTCATCAGGAGGAAAGATTTCATCCTGGAGTTGTACCCCATGTACATGTATACGCCAGTCGAGCGTATTCTTCAGTGCGATTAAAATGCAGCTTCACGGAGATGCCCAGAGGATATCTCAACTATCAACAGCCAGATGCTGGAGGGATTTAAGGAACGCCCTCATCAACGAATATAAAACCCAGACGGCTGTATAACACCCCCTTTCTGGATGTATACGTAAGTTTGTTGAGGACATTGAGCGCTTCAAATACAATTTTATACACAAATGCTCTTAATAATACAGTTAAAGATGTTATTATGAAAAAATTGCCAGACAGACTTTTTATGTCATTGGCTAGGTATGATATTACTAATGCTAATAAACTAAAATGTGTAGCACAACAAGAAGGTTGTTATGAAACATTTTATTTAGATCGAACAAAGAATTCACAAAGTCAAAACCAAGATAAGAGAAATTATCAATCCCAACAAAATACTAATAAACAACAAAACTATAATTCCCAAAACCAATACAGACAGCAGAATAATATTTCCCCAAATCAATATAAGCAACAGGCTAGTACATCTCAAGGCCACCATAAGCCTAATTATAATAAAAATAACAACGAAACTTTTTATGAAAACCACCCATTATATCAAGCAACAAAACAAGAATTCCAACAAAAATTAAATTATAATCAGGTTAGGAATCCTATAAATTATCAATCACAACAAAATGGGGATAATGCTCCTAATCGACCAATAAAAAGAAATCGCGAAAGTACGAGTGGCCATATGAAAATGGATACCGAAAATTTTCGTCAACAAGCCTCGGACACCGAATAGGAAATAGAAACCCTTACATACGAATCATCATGAATAACCAAGAGTTCCGATGTGTTGTAGACACAGGCTCTTCTATTAATTTAATTAATGAAAATTACTTTAATTTTCCAACCAAAAATACACCTCTTAAAGTTCTTACCATAAATGGTAATATTCAGTTAAATAAATCCGTGTCCTACCATGCAAGTAATCTTTGTCCGAACAAACAAACATTTTGGGTCCATAATTTTTCCGATAGATTTGATATGCTCATAGGAAGAGAATATCTCGAAGCTTGTAACGAAATTATTAATTATAAATCAAAAACAGTTAATTTAAACGGTTATCAATTCGGAATGAGATTTAATTATAACGATTTCGAATATAAACAAGGAGAAGCAGAAATTGATTGCTGTGATCCCCCATTTTCAACAGATATACCTTTTAATTTTGCAATAAATAACGACCTGGAAGAAACCAATAAGTTTAGCTTAGAACACCTTAATGACCAGGAAAAAGATAATCTTAAGAAAATTTTATATGAATTTAACGACATACAGTACAAAGAAAGTGACAATTTGACTTTCACTAGTACTATCAAGCATGACATTCATACAAAAAATGAGCAACCGGTTTACAAAAAACCATACAAATATCCTCAAGCTTACGACCAAGAAGTCGATTCGCAAATGAGAGATATGATAAAACAGGGAATAATTCGAAAGTCAAATTCCCCTTATTGCTCACCAATTTGGATAGTACCTAAGAAAGGTGATGCATCTGGAACAAAAAAGTTCCGTATCGTAATTGACTATCGTAATTTAAATGAAATTACGGTAGATGACAAATACCCTATCCCGGTCATGGATGAAATATTGGACAAACTTGGTAGATGCCAATATTTTACCACTATTGACCTTGCAAAAGGTTTTCACCAAATACAAATGGATGAAAATTCTATTCCAAAGACAGCTTTTTCCACCAAAAATGGCCATTATGAATATACTCGAATGCCGTTTGGATTGAAAAATGCCCCTGCTACCTTTCAAAGGCGCATGAACAATCTCTTAGAAGATTTGATCTACAAGGATTGTTTGGTCTACATGGACGATATTCTCGTGTACTCCACTTCATTGGAGGAACATATATTATCTTTGCGAAAGGTATTTGAAAAATTACGAGAAGCTAATCTCAAGCTTCAACTCGACAAATGCGAGTTTATGAAAAAGAAAACAGAATTCCTTGGACATATTATAACAACAACTGGTATAAAACCAAATCCTTTCAAAATAGAGGCAATATAAAATTTCCCTATACCCAAATCCCCAAAACAAATAAAATCCTTTTTAGGTCTTTGTGGATTTTATAGGAAATTTATCCCAAACTTTGCTAAAATAGCAAAACCAATGACAGCAAAGCTTAAAAAAGGCGTAACTTTAAATATAAAAGATAATGATTATGTACAAGCGCTTGAAAAACTTAAACTTTTAATAATGTCCGATCCAATACTTATATACCCAAATTTCGAAAAACCATTTTCATTAACAACAGATGCAAGTTATATTCTTTATTTGCCCGGTAAAAAAAAACCATGTGGCAGATGCCTTATCTAGAATAAGAATCGAGGAAGCCTATTTAGGAGAGACTTCCAGTAATTCAAATACAATAACAACAATAGCTACAGTGCATAGTGTACCAGAAGATAACCAAAACCACATTTCAATAACAGAAAGACCACTTAATTATTATAACAGACAATTAGAATTTATAAGAGGAGACTCAAATGAAGTCGAAGTAATAAATTACTTTCATAAAACAAAAATCATAGTAACATATAAAGAAATGACAATCGAATACGCAAAACAATTAATAATTGAATATTTTTCTAACAAGAAAAGCGTAATATATTTTCCAATTGAAACAGACTTTTTAATCTTTCAAAAGACATACGTTGAAATTATTTCTCCGGATAACTTAACCAAAACAATGAAAACTAATAGTAAATTAATAGATATTAACACTTACGCAGAATTCAAAGAAATTGTTATTAAAACACACCGAGAACTATTACATCCAGGAAGAGAAAAACAAACAGCACTTTTTATAGAAAAATATTATTTTCCCGATCACCAAAAATTAACTCAAAATTTTATTATTGAATGCGAAGTATGCAACAGCGCAAAAACAGAACACAGAAATACAAAATTAGAATTCGAAATACCCCAGAAATTTTTAATCGAAGAGAAAAATCTGTCATCGATTTTTATATGATAAATAATAAACAATTTTTATCTTGTATAGACATTTATTCAAAATTTGCCACCTTAATAGAAGTCAACAACCGAGATTGGTTAGAAGCAAAAAGAGCATTAACTAAAGTTTTCAATGAAATGGGTAAACCAAACCAAATCAAAGCAGACAAAGATTCAGCTTTCATGTGTGCAGCATTGCAACTTTGGTTAAAATCTGAAGATGTTGTTATTGATATAACAACAAGCAAAAATGGAATTTCTGACGTTGAGAGATTTCATAAAACGCTAAATGAAAAGTTAAGAATCATAAACAGTGAAACAGACATAGAAAATAAGCTAACAAAATTTGAAACTATTCTTTATGTCTATAATCATAAAACAAAACATAACACGACAGGCAGAACTCCTGCAGATATTTTTATTTTCACTGGAACTCCAAAATATAATACACAGTCAAATAAAATCAATAAAATAGAAAAACTAAATGAATCACGAAATAAATTTGAATTTGATACTAGATATCGACAAGCTCCACTAGTAAAATCAAAAACCACTAATCCGTTTAAAAAGACAGGAAAAATCACAAAATTAGATGATAATCATTACGAAGAAGTTAACAGAGGAAGAAAAATAATACATTATAAGTCTAAATATAAGAAAACAAAGAAAATTTACGAAAATAAATACGATAATGCAAGATACACGCCAAATGAAAACCAAACCTAACTTGTTGATCAACACTATCAACATCTTATTAATTTTAATACATTTTACAAACCAATACTAATCAAATATTGATAATTTCTCATATCCCAAAAGACATTATAAAAACTTCAATATTCAAAATTTTGCCTTACCCAAATGAATTTAATGACATATTAACAGAACCTTTAGAAGACAAATACTATTTTCAAAATAATCAAATATTTTCATTTAACACAAAAGAAAGAGTTACAAATAAATGCATTATAGGAATATTAAACCAAGCCAATGCCGAATGTAAATATACAAAAATGTATAAAAAATATGAAACAAATTATATAGAGCCAAATATTATAATTACTTGGAACTTACCGAAAACTATTTTAAACCAAACATGTATAAATCAAGCAATAGTTGTCGAAGGAAATAAAATCGTAAAAGCATTTAATTGTTCTGTACAAATCGAAGAAATCTTAATAACAAATACTATAATGGATTACACACAAACTATTTATGTTAACAATAATGTAACAATGATAGAACCACTGTCAATAATTGAAGCAAAAGATATAATAAGAATACATACAAGAAAAAATAACACATTTCAAATTATAATACTTACTATTTTAATTGTAATAATTATAATTTTAATTATTTACTTCATCTATAAATTTAAGAGTATTCCGAGAAACATTGTAATTAAATATAAAAATCAAAACAAAAACAATACTAAGAAACCAGAAAATCTAACAGAATTAAACAATATTGCCCCAAATGAAAATACCCTACAATTAAACGAAAATACTACACAAACTAATATACCCACTCACATATACCCTAATATATCCGCCTGAGGACAGGCTTTTTTCTAATGGTTGGGGAAGTAACATACCCACACCCACATATCTACCACATAAAGTAACATACACACACCCACATATCTACCACATAAACATATTTACATTACGCATTTGTCACACCCAAAATCATCGGCTCCCAAGAGTCGCCAATTAATATAAACATCCTCTTGAGTTATAAACAAATGAAAGAACCCCAAATTGTCGGCTCCCACGACTGACCAATTAATGTAAACATCCTCTTGCATTATAAACAAATGTCCCCAAACTCCAAAAAGCTTTTATCCCCCAATACTGTAAAATTGCAGACGCAGCTCAAACCTAGATCGCTCTCTTGCTCAGTGCTCTCATTTTGGACACTCTCAATTTATCAATAAAGTTCTTTCTCCCAATCGAAGGTTTGATAAGCGCCAGCTTAGTTTATAAGTTTGAGTTTTAAGTTGAATCTTGTAAGGAGCAGACCTATCTCTCCCAGTTCGCGTTTACACTATTTTGATAAATAAAAATTATATTTTTTTCAAAGTGCTAAATCCCGAATTTGTTATTATATATATGTATATATAGAATATGTTGGTTTTGGTATTGTAACGCCCTAAATCTGAGGGCGTACAAATTTCATTTAATCGTGCCGAGGATCGGAGTCCATCTATTTAGTATTTAGTATAGTATTAGAATTAGCTTTAAGATTTGGACACGGAGTCCACCTATGTGATTAATATGAAGTAATAGTAACTAAGGAGAAACTAATTAAGCTGGTGTTTACATTTGAAGCCGAGACACGCACCACGGGCAGAACCCCCTTAACCCGCTATTGCACTCGTGAGGGGGGGGGCGATCGATATCACGATCGATAACAGGGAACTGGTTCAGAGAACACGACGCGAGCTGAAGTGCGATCTCTAGAAACCTGACTCGGTCTCTTTGGTTTCGACTTTTCAACACGAGATTCAGAAGCCAAACGCCTAACCTGACATTCACTGTGCTCATCCGCGCCACACCAGTTAACATCCTCGAAGTTACACGTAAGCAAGAACATCAATTGTGAGGTCAGCAGCCAGGGAACTACTTTCAATAACTATCAAATATAAGCCTGAAATTGAAGAACTAAAACCCCGCGAGTTATTTCTTTACCAGTACACTTCCCCTCCTTCTAACCCCACCCGTTCTCGACTCCGATCTACGACGCGTGTTTGGTTTCGCATCCACACGACGTACTTCGGCCGAGAGCTCCCTCCTTAGAATCCTCGTAGACTCCGAGCCTAGCCGGAGTGTAGAACCCCCTGTAGGCTCCGAGTATATCCGGAGTGTAGAAACCCGTAGGCTCCGAGCATATCCGGAGTGTAGACACCCGTAGGCTCCGAGTATATCCGGAGTGTAGACACCCGTAGGCTCCGAGTATATCCGGAGTGTAGACACCCGTAGGCTCCGAGTATATCCGGAGTGGGCGACCCCCGTAGACCCCAAGCTCACCCGGAGCGGATCAACCCCGCCGTTCATGCCCAGCGGAGTTCCCCTCCCCGTAGCCCACGCAGCCAACTATCGGCCCTATTCCCACTGCAGGCCGCTAGGCGGCGCTCTAATAGATGCCTTGTCGTCAACCTCGTGTTCAGATCGGTTTGACCAACGGCTCTCGCGCGTAGAGGCATACTCGGGGATTAGAATCCGTGCGGAAACAGGCCTTTACGATCGACTACCTCGTCGAAGAGCACTCGTATCCGGGCACCTTACAGCCTCCCCATACAAATTCCTACTACAGGTCCCACCCTTCTATATAAATTTCTTGTATAGGTTCCTTGGCCCCGATTGAGATTCTACCCCGGCCAGAGAACTGCGTTACAGGTGGCGCCCGAGCAGGGACCTGATAGGGAGAAAGACCAGGAAAACTACCACCTGTATGGGGAGTGCGTAGACCCCGAGTGAGTGACGTAGTCTAACGGTTTCCGCGAAAGTGTCCCTACCGGGGAAAATAACCTTGACGAACTAGTGAACGCGCCCGGTATCAAGCCCACGAGCTTACTCGCGATCCCGTAGAGTCCACGCGATCGAGTGTCTGTGAAAATACAAACGTATGGCCCAAGAAGCCCCGTAAAGACTCCAACAAGCGAAGACATCATTCCACGACAACGCACCAAAGACTCGCTGCAAACATGGACCCCGACCAGAAAATTGCCGGTGAGTCCGTTCCACACTTATTTCACAATCCCGGGATCCCCTCGCGGTGGATTTATTCCCGCTTGAAGGCCGAATTACTAGCCTTTGCTGACGAATTCGGGTTCTCCGCCGAGGGACTCGTCGACGACTTGCGGCGAAACTTTGTCACCCTAGTTAGAGACTCGGAACAAACCCAAGAGGTGTGGGCTCGACTAGCCGACCTAGGAAGACAATACTCATCACGTGCCCCGAGCCCCGCACCTTTGGGGGAAGACAAAACCGGCCCCAGCGGCCCCGCCCCGAACATAAGCGCCGGAGCAACCCCCGGTGTCTCCCCCGCAGACCGAGCTCGAATTACCCCTAGCCTCACGGTTACTGTCGCCTCTCCGGTCGGCAGTAACCAAGAAACTTTCACGGAGCCGAGCCATGACCGGAATCGCCGCGAGATTGTTTGCGTCCCCGAACGAATTCGTAAATGGGGCTTCCAATTTGACGGATATTCAGACCCCTTAGCCTTCATCGAGCAGGTCGAAAGTCGGGCCTTATCCTACGGGATAGACCTAGGACCCCTTCCTCGAGCCATGGCAGAGCTGCTGACGAGCAGAGAAGACAAATGGTTCCAAACAAGCCGCCTCCAAGGGGCTGACTGGAAAACATTTCGGCGTGAATTCCTCGAGTTTTTCCTCCCACCCCGATACTTCCAGCGCTTGGACGACCAGATTCGGAGTCGTGAGCAGTTTGAAGGGGAAACATTTAATGACTTTATGCTAGATCTTCGAGTCCTCATGCGTCATGCGGGTTACAACGAAGACCAAGAGCTAGATAGGCTATACGAAAATGTCGCGCCGGAATACCAGATGTATATCCGACGCAGCGAGGTACGGACCATTGGGGAATTAGCCCAATTGGCCGCCGAGTTCGAGGCCGTTCAGAAGCGGAGCCTCGGGAGGAACAACTATAACCCCGCCACCAGAAATCCGACAGCGTACCGCTCCCCTTCACAAGGTCAGACCCAACCTACGTTCGCTGAGAGAGCCCCCCTACGGAGCCCACCCCGTACATCTCCAGAGCCCGGAACTGCCCCGCCAGCTAGGGTTAACCGGGTGACCGCACCCGAACGACGAATCGATGTGCGGGATGCTTGCCGAAATTGCGGAGCACCGGGACACTTCAGCCGCGACTGCCGGAATCCTCGACAGTACTTCTGTTGGGACTGAGGACGACGGGACGTCCGCACAGTCGAATGCTGTCGACGCCAACAACCGGGAAACGGGATGGGTCCCCTCGACCGGCGGAATTCGTCGGGACCCAATCCACCGGAGAACCAACAGTAACCGCACCGCTTAGGGTAGAGAGAGGAAGGATCGCCGCGGAAGTCGACCTTGGCGGACACGTACGGTTAGCCACCATCGACACCGGGGCATCGAGGAGTTTCATTAGCCAGGACATCGCCGACGTAGTCGGTCAGCCACACCAGTTTAGGGAGATTCGCACCCAGATTAATCTCGCTGACACGTCTCGAGTAGAAGTAACAAGGTTACTCCTTGCGGACGTGACGCTCGCCCGGAAGACAATTCAGGTTCCCCTTCTAGTAATGCCCGCCATGCTGGAACCTTTAATCCTAGGGATGGATTTCCTCACTGCTATAGGCACTACCCTCCGATGCGGTACGGCAAGCCTCACGCTGTCCCGACAAAGACCCAGAGAAGGTCAGACGATTAGGTACAATGAACCACGGCCTGACAATCAAGGCAATCCATCAGAACCACCACCTCGACTCCGATCGCGAGGACCACCCAGCCCCGAAGCAACGCCCAGCTCAGCCAACGGACATCCATCAACGGACACGCAGGAGCCCCTAGCGAGAAGCGGCGCACCGAATGCGGTGTGCGCGGCAGCTTCTCCTGATACAACGCAGCTCCAGGAAAACCCCGTGGCAGCCCCACGACGGTTGGTGGGAAAACCCCATAGGGATACAGCCACTACAGCTCCCAAGCAACAGGAACGTGTACAACCGGCGCCTGCCGTGGATAACCCCTTCCACCTGGAGCCCTTGGCTTACTCCGCCATAGCCCGGAAAAGGAACCCTTTTCGAACGGAACCTCGGCTAGGCATAGCCAACCACAAGACAGGGCCACAGCATGACAGGGATGCGCCCGAAGGGCAGCATAGAGTACGGGAAACGTATTACGCCAAAGCATGCAAGGAAAAAGACGCGACCAGCACCACAGGAGGAAACACCAGCATGGCAACCGAGGACCACGACAGGAAACGCCGGGAGGAACAGGCCGAGAATCCACGAGGGACATCCGATACGGGCACTGTGTCCCAGGGGAATCAAGTACTCAATCAGGAGGGCAAGGAACGCGGCTGCGAGACTAATCCGCAGGTGCAAGCGTTCCTTAGCGAACAGCTAGCGCGATTTGAAGGAATGGCGGGGGTAGCAAACATAGCGGAACACCGGATCACCATGAGGGACGACCGGCCGATTAAACAACGCTATTTCCCAAAGAACCCTGCCATGCAACGGATCATAGACGAGCAAGTAGACGCGTTACTGGAGCAGGAATGTATTGAACCGTCCGGAAGAAAACCGGCCAGTGGCGCATGTGCGTGGACTACCGACAGCTAAACGCGAAATCGATCCCGGACGCGTACCCGTTGCCGCGCATTAACCATATCTTAGAACGACTGAGAAACGCGAGATACATTTCGACCCTGGATCTGCGCAACGGGTACTGGCAGATACCAGTGGCCAAAAATAGCCGGGCATGTACCGCCTTTACGGGTCCCGGACGCGGCCTATTCCAATGGCGCGTCATGCCTTTCGGGCTGCATTCGGCCCCGGCAACTTTTCAGCGAGCCCTAGATAGCGTGATCGGACCCGACCTCGACCCATACGCGTTCGCCTACCTCGATGACATTATTGTCATTGGGGCCAGCCTAGGGGAACACATGGACAACCTGCGCAAAGTTTTCGAACGATTGAGGAGAGCTAACCTGCGCATCAACCAGGAAAAGTGCTCCTTCTTCAAGAGAAAACTGGCCTACCTTGGACATGTGATCAGTGACCAGGGTATCCACACCGACCCGGACAAGGTAGCCGCCGTGCGAAACCTGAGCCCTCCCACTAGCTTACGGGAGCTAAGGAGATGTCTCGGGATGGCCTCATGGTACCGACGATTCGTGCCCAACTTTGCCTCGGTGGTCCAACCCATGACGAACCTGCTAAGGAAAAACCAACGGTGGAAGTGGGAATCGGAGCATTCGATCTCCTGAAAGGTTTGCTGACAGACGCACCAGTGCTGGTGTGCCCAGATTTCTCCGTCAAGATGACGCTCCAAACTGACGCCAGTAACTACGGACTCGGGGGAGTGCTAACCCAGGAAATCGACGGCCAGGAGCGAGTCATTGCCTACGTCAGCCACAAGCTCGATGCGGCGGAGTTGAATTATTCGCCAACGGAAAAGGAATGTTTGGCCATCGTCTGGGGAATACGGAAACTGCGATGCTACCTCGAAGGCTACAGGTTCGACGTAATCACCGACCACCTAGCCCTGAAATGGCTGGACCAGATCGAAAACCCCACCGGAAGGATTGCCAGATGGGCCTTAGAGCTCCAGCAATATCAGTACGATGTACATTACCGGCGCGGGAAGTATGACGTGGTAGCCGATGCTCTCTCCCGGCAACCACTAGAGCACTTACAGAGACTCACGGACGGCGAACACCAGTGCAAGTGGCTGCAAAGAAAGGTGAAGGACGTTCGGGACGACCCTCAGAAGTTCCCCGATTTCATCATTGAAAACGGAGAACTATATCCAGCGACTCCGAGAACGAGTCGATGCCGACGCCACCTCGAGCCGGGGGAGTCTCGTCGTACTACACGGACGCGGCCGGACATCGGATCTACCCGACTCCCTATGAGTGCTACGCGAGTCCAGCCGGGTCAGCGGAGAGCAGCAGGGAGTATAACCCTTGCGGTCGCAGCGAAGACTACCGGGATCACCCGAACCCCTACCCCAGCGACGATGAGGAAGAACGGGACGAACAAGCACCCTATGTCGAGGATGCTAGCGACTCCGATAACGCGGACGCGCACTCGGTGAGCAGCCGGGAGGACGACGACGTTCCCAGGGAAGGTGCGGCGCACTACGTTTACACGGGCGAGGACCGCTGCGGATACCACCGGGGGTCCTGGATCTACCTGATGAGAACAAGCTGGGAAACGATCCGAATAGAAGCACCGTATCGGCCACCCGAGGTACCCATCGTGACCTTCCCACCTTGAAATACAACAAATAGTTGAAGATTGTTTAATTGCTGAATTTTGGGGCGTGTGGATCCCTTTTGTTTATGTTGGTTTTGGTATCGACCTTGTTCAACAATAATTGTAGTGTCATTGAATTACTCGAGGTCATACGTTGGTTATATTTTAATTTCTTCTATTATACTGTCAATGTAATTATCCACGAAGTGTTGAATTTTTTAGCTTCTTGTACTGTGATAAATCTCCGCGATGTCGCCACAGACTGCTATTGGATAAGGAGGTCAGAACCAGGCAGAAGAACATAATTTAAGTCTACTCCATTTGATTTCGGAACTGTACTCAAAAAATCCAAATTTGCTTGGTTTTTTGGTGTTGAAGACAATGAAAATTTGCAGACACCAAATAACTTTTTAAAAACGGTTGTTTTCTTGCTGCTGAGTTCTCATATTTAAATTTTGGATCTTGGCTTATTTCAATGTATAAGATTGAGTGAGTTTTGGTAACTATGCGGCACCATAGAGAAAAAGAAATTTTTCCTTAACATGTTTTCTACTTGGGAGAATCCAGCGACTGTAGTATTATTTTCCAAACTGTTGATGAACATAGGACATTTAATTGATTTGTCTATAGCCGTTCTCTTATATGTATTACATTAATTGTTGATTTACGTTGTTGAAAAATGTGTCGTGCACCTGAACATTTTTTCCTGCATTTCCATGGGTATCGTGATCAGCTAAAGCTTAATTCTTTTTTAGGTGGCAATGCGTCACAATATACTGAATGCTATATCCGCCTTGTTGTGCATTATTCGCAGTGTTGTGGTATTTTACCTTGCACGATCCGCAAATAGACATAACTATTACTTTTAAATTGCGATTCTTTCGCGTGTAATAGCACACATATATACAAAGATCTCGTAATGGCACATTTGATTTTTTAAAAATAATACCGCGAAACTATATAAAGGTTAAACTAAATTTTTGTTTAATTTTAATTCTGAGTTTATTTTTCAACAATATATTTAAAAATTCACAGCTTAGAGTATAAGTGAGCTTTTTAAATATATTTCCTGCCTTTTCCTTTTTATACCCTTGCAGAGGGTATTATAATTTTGGTCAAAAGTGTGCAACGCAGTGAAGGAGACATCTCCGACCCTATAAAGTATTTATATTCTTGATCAGGAGTTGATATAGCCATGTCCTTCCGCCTGTCCGTCTGTCTGTCTGTTTCTACGCAAACTAGTCTCTCAGTTTTAAAGATATCGAATTGAAACTTTGCACACACCCTTCTTTCCTTTGCACGCAGTATATATGTCGGAACGGCTATACCGACTATATCCTATAGCTGCCATATAACTGATTGATCGGAAATGCCATAACTTTGGTGTTTGTAAAGTTAGGAAGCCGGGATTTCCTATGGTTTTTATATTTGGCCAATCAATCCGACCTTTCAAATTTCATAAGGTTCGGCCGACTATATCCTATAGCTGCCATATAACTGATTGATCGGAAATGCCATATCTTTGGTGTTTGTACAGTTAGGAAGCTGGGATTTCCTATGGGTTTTATATTTGGCCAATCAATCCGACCTACCAAATTTCATAAGGATCCTATAGATGTCATATAACTGATTGATCGGAAATGCCATAACTTTGGTGTTTTTAAAGTTAGGAAGTTGGGATTTTTTATGAGTATTAAGAATGCATCATATGAATAATTTTGGAGAATATAATTTACAGAATATTCTGCAAGGGTATATCAACTTCGGCTCCGCCCGAAGTTAGCTTTCCTTTCTTCATATTACATAAGCGCATCAATATCACAATTTGTTTAATTGTTTATTAGCAACTGTTACTCTGTACAGCTAGTTATAAGTAATGTAAGGAAAAAACAAGAAAGGAAAGCTAACTTCGGACGTAGCCGAAGTTGATATACCCTTGCAGAATATTCTGTAAATTATATTCTTCAAAATTATTCATATGATGTATTCTTAATACTCATAAAAAGTCCCAACTTCCTAACTTTAAAAACACCAAAGTTATGGCATTTCCAATCGTTCAGTTATATGGCGGCTATAGGATATAGTCGTCCGATCCTTATGAAATTTGGTAGGTCGAATTGATTGGCCAAAAATAAAACCCATAGAAAATCCCAACTTCCTAACTTTAAAAACACCAACGTTATGGCTTTTCCGATCGTTCAGTTATATGGCAGCTATATGATATAGTCGCCCGATCCGTCTCGTTCCGACTTATATACTACCTGCAATAGAAAGACAACTTTTGGGAAAGTTTCAAGCAGATAGCTTTAAAACTGAGGGACTAGTTTGCGTAGAAACGGACGGACAGACGGACAGACGGACGGACAGACGGACAGACGGACATGGCTAGATCGACTCTCCTGGTGATGCTGATCAAGAATATATATACTTTATAGGGTCGGAAATGTCTCCTTCACTGCGTTGCAAACTTTTGACTGAAATTATAATACCCTCTGCAAGGGTATAACAACAAGAAAGGAAAGCTAACTTCGGGCGGAGCCGAAGTTGATATACCCTTGCAGAATATTATGTATATTCTCCAAAATTATTCATATGATGCATTCTTAACACTCATAAAAAATGCCAAATTCCTAACTTTAAAAAGACCAAAGTTATGGCATTTCCAACCGTTCAGTTATATGGCAGCTATAGGATATAGTCGGCCGATCCTTATGAAGTTTGGTAGGTCGGATTGATTGGCTAAAAATAAAACCCATAGAAAATCCCAACTTCCTAACTTTACAAACACCAAAGCTATGGAATTTCCGATCAATCAGTTTTATGGCGGCTATAGGATATAGTCGGCCGATCCTTATGAAATTTGGTAGGTCGGATTGATTGGCCAAATATAAAACCCATAGAAAATTCCAGCTTCCTAACTTAACAAACACTAAAGTTATGGCATTTCCGATCAATCAGTTATATGGCAGCTATAAGATATAGTCGATATAAGCCGACTATATCCTATAGCTGCCATATAACTGATTGATCGGAAATGCCATATCTTTGGTGTTTGTAAAGTTAGGAAGCTGGGATTTCCTATGGGTTTTATATTTGGCCAATCAATCCGACCTACCAAATTTCATAAGGATCCTATAGATGTCATATAACTGATTGATCGGAAATGCCATAACTTTGGTGTTTTTAAAGTTAGGAAGTTGGGATTTTTTATGAGTATTAAGAATGCATCAATGAATAATTTTGGAGAATATAATTTACAGAATATTCTGCAAGGGTATATCAACTTCGGCTCCGCCCGAAGTTAGCTTTCCTTTCTTGTTTTTTTTGGTTTCGATTAATTTTCATAGTAGGCACGAAATTCTTTTTTCTTAATACATTTATAAGTAGTAATCGAATACGTGTAATAAGGTAATTCACAATATTTCAGTTAAGACATTTTGTAAATATCAGTTTGGGGGCAACAACCCATTCTAATGAACAATTATAAAAAGCTTAAATTGTTATCGGCCTCAGAAATATGGATAAAAAAGGAAACTTTCTAAATTGTGGCAGAATTTCCAGTGTCTTTAATGGTCAATAAGTATTGACTCAAATTTGAAAGAGTTTCCAATTTAAAGTACATACTCGGTCACATTTTTGTAGAAAATAAAAAATTTGTTTTTAGCTTGCTATGTCCTTGCATTTAATGTTTTTAATGACCTTGGAAAATTATGGGTAGAATCCACTGTAAAATTTAAAGCTAGCTAATTCTATAAGTTAGCCACGAAAGCCGAATGGCTTCCAAAATTTCAATGTGTTGTTTAAATTATAAGATAAACAAATTCGGTTTATTATTTCAAACTAAAAAAAGTTAAAAAAATTATAGAAGTTCGTCCTCTACAACTAGTTTCGTTTTTTTTTTGCCTTTTTTTTTATTTTTTTTCTGGATGCAAAACATTTGAAGAATATTGCATTAAAATTTTAGATTGATCCGAGTAACCGAAGTTATGGGCAGTTGAACGCAAGGGAGTTAGCTTGTTTTATATGCGATTTTTTGGTGTCTTTTAAAACTTTAAAACGCTCTCCTGAAAAGTTGCCATTTTTTAAGTCAGTGAACACGATCCTGCAAAATCTACTGGACGAATCGTTTTGAAATTTTGCACATAATTTCTGACGTTGAGTTTTTTTTTTACTTATTATTTTTAATTTTATAAAAATTAATATATCGAGTTTTTAGGCTAAAATCACGGCTTATTTAACTGTTTTTCTCAATGCAAATATGTGAAAACATAGTTTAAATGTTGTACTTTAATATGATTATAAAATTATTGATTCTGACATTAACCGTATCGTGTGAAAAAATTCTTGAAAATAGGCCTTTTTATCTAGGAGTTCGTCTTGAGCCCAAACTGACGTTTAAGGCTTAAATTCAGCACGCTAAAAGCCGAGCGACCGACACTGCAAAATCACTTAGCAGACTCATGGCAAACATAGGTGGACTAATACAGTCGAAACGCAAACTCCTAATGGAAGTGAACCATGCAATCCTGCTTATGTGAGGTTTCGGCTAACACCCTACGCGTAAAGTGCAGACTAAAACAAGAGAGAACGCTATAGTCGGGTGCCCCGACTATCAGATACCCGTTACTCAGGTAAAGGGAGTGCGAGGGAGATGGAGATAGAAACTTTGATCACGCATAACTTTTTAACAAATGGTCCGATTTGAAAAATTTCTTCTACATTTCGATAGGTATTGATAAACACAATAAAACTGCATTTTTACTTTTCCGAAATATTTAAATTGTTAAAATCGTATATAAGCGATTGTGGGCGTTAAACAAACTTGCGCTGCGTAGGAACTCCTAGAATCTGCATGCAAAATGCCAATCTTCTAGCTTTTATAGTTTCCGAGATCTCAGCGTTCATACGGACAGACAGACAGACAGACGGACAGACGGACAGACGGACATGGCTATATCGACTCGGCTAGTGACCCTGATCAAGAATATATATACTTTATAGGGTCGGAAACGCTTTCTTCTAGCTGTTACATACTTTTGCACGAATACAATATACCCTTTTACTCTACGAGTAACGGGTATAACCATTGCTCGAAGTTCAAAGGACAATAGCATTGAGGATAATCAGCGCCTTTAGAACGGTATCAGGACCAGCAGCTCTAGTCACTGCGGGTGTAATACCGATCGATCTCTTAGCAAGAGAACGCCAAAAAGTCTACGAGCTAAAACAAAGTGGAGTAACGACAAGACAAACAAAAGAGACCCTGAACTTGTGGCAAAATAGGTGGGAGCATGAATGCTCGGGAAAATGGACATCTAGGCTTATACCCAACCTTAAGGGGTGAACAAAAAGGAAACACGGAAACGTTGATTACTACCTAACTCAAATGCTGACCGGCCACGGCTATTTCAGGGCCTTTTTGCACACTATCGAGAAAAGCGCACAAGCTACGTGCATTTTTGAAGACGCCGAGAGGGACAGTGTAAAACACACTATATTCCATTGTGAGCGGTTTCGATCAGAACGCACCGGACTAACGGATGCCATTGGAGATATATCGCCTGAAAACATAGTTGAACGAATGATAAGCAGCGAGGCGGCCTGGAATCACGTAAAAGCCTATGTTGGATCGATCTTAAGGTCAAAGAAAAAAGAATTTGATAGATGAGAAACGGAATAGACTGACCAGTAAAGAAAAGAAGAGTAAAAGAAAAAGAAAAGAACTGGACGAAAGGATCCAGCAAGGGTAGTCTGGACGCAGACTCTGTGGATCGTCTCTCTTGGAGGGCCAACTTTTATCGGTGACTATATGGGTTGGCAACCCAGTAGAGACGAGCCGTAGAGCTTTGCATTGTACAGACGAGAGCGCCAAACATACCACATCTACGACGGTAATGTGAGATGCATAAAGAATTTTCTCCCCCTCACCCTAACAAGAAAAAAAAAAAAAAATAATAATAATAATAATAATAATAATAATAATAATAATAATAATAATAATAATAATAATAATAATAATAATAATAATAATAATAATAATAATAATAATAATAATAATAATAATAATAATACTAATAATAATAATACTAATAATAATAATAATAATAATATAATAATAATAATAATAATAATAATCATAATAATAATAATAATAATAATAATAATAATAATAATAATAATAATAATAATAATAATAATAATAATAATAATAATAATAATAATAGCAGTGTCCAACATTTTATTGTATTTCAAGAAATATATTTCTTAGAGAATTTTGCAATATACATATGTTCATATTACATAAGCGCATCAATATCACAATTTGTTTAATTGTTTATTAGCAACTGTTACTCTGTACAGCTAGTTATAAGTAATGTAAGGAAAAAACAACAAGAAAGGAAAGCTAACTTCGGGCGGAGCCGAAGTTGATATACCCTTGCAGAATATTATGTATATTCTCCAAAATTATTCATATGATGCATTCTTAACACTCATAAAAAATGCCAAATTCCTAACTTTAAAAAGACCAAAGTTATGGCATTTCCAACCGTTCAGTTATATGGCAGCTATAGGATATAGTCGGCCGATCCTTATGAAGTTTGGTAGGTCGGATTGATTGGCTAAAAATAAAACCCATAGAAAATCCCAACTTCCTAACTTTACAAACACCAAAGCTATGGAATTTCCGATCAATCAGTTTTATGGCGGCTATAGGATATAGTCGGCCGATCCTTATGAAATTTGGTAGGTCGGATTGATTGGCCAAATATAAAACCCATAGAAAATTCCAGCTTCCTAACTTAACAAACACTAAAGTTATGGCATTTCCGATCAATCAGTTATATGGCAGCTATAAGATATAGTCGATATAAGCCGACTATATCCTATAGCTGCCATATAACTGATTGATCGGAAATGCCATATCTTTGGTGTTTGTAAAGTTAGGAAGCTGGGATTTCCTATGGGTTTTATATTTGGCCAATCAATCCGACCTACCAAATTTCATAAGGATCCTATAGATGTCATATAACTGATTGATCGGAAATGCCATAACTTTGGTGTTTTTAAAGTTAGGAAGTTGGGATTTTTTATGAGTATTAAGAATGCATCAATGAATAATTTTGGAGAATATAATTTACAGAATATTCTGCAAGGGTATATCAACTTCGGCTCCGCCCGAAGTTAGCTTTCCTTTCTTGTTTTTTTTGGTTTCGATTAATTTTCATAGTAGGCACGAAATTCTTTTTTCTTAATACATTTATAAGTAGTAATCGAATACGTGTAATAAGGTAATTCACAATATTTCAGTTAAGACATTTTGTAAATATCAGTTTGGGGGCAACAACCCATTCTAATGAACAATTATAAAAAGCTTAAATTGTTATCGGCCTCAGAAATATGGATAAAAAAGGAAACTTTCTAAATTGTGGCAGAATTTCCAGTGTCTTTAATGGTCAATAAGTATTGACTCAAATTTGAAAGAGTTTCCAATTTAAAGTACATACTCGGTCACATTTTTGTAGAAAATAAAAAATTTGTTTTTAGCTTGCTATGTCCTTGCATTTAATGTTTTTAATGACCTTGGAAAATTATGGGTAGAATCCACTGTAAAATTTAAAGCTAGCTAATTCTATAAGTTAGCCACGAAAGCCGAATGGCTTCCAAAATTTCAATGTGTTGTTTAAATTATAAGATAAACAAATTCGGTTTATTATTTCAAACTAAAAAAAGTTAAAAAAATTATAGAAGTTCGTCCTCTACAACTAGTTTCGTTTTTTTTTTGCCTTTTTTTTTATTTTTTTTCTGGATGCAAAACATTTGAAGAATATTGCATTAAAATTTTAGATTGATCCGAGTAACCGAAGTTATGGGCAGTTGAACGCAAGGGAGTTAGCTTGTTTTATATGCGATTTTTTGGTGTCTTTTAAAACTTTAAAACGCTCTCCTGAAAAGTTGCCATTTTTTAAGTCAGTGAACACGATCCTGCAAAATCTACTGGACGAATCGTTTTGAAATTTTGCACATAATTTCTGACGTTGAGTTTTTTTTTTACTTATTATTTTTAATTTTATAAAAATTAATATATCGAGTTTTTAGGCTAAAATCACGGCTTATTTAACTGTTTTTCTCAATGCAAATATGTGAAAACATAGTTTAAATGTTGTACTTTAATATGATTATAAAATTATTGATCTGACATTAACCGTATCGTGTGAAAAAATTCTTGAAAATAGGCCTTTTTATCTAGGAGTTCGTCTTGAGCCCAAACTGACGTTTAAGGCTTAAATTCAGCACGCTAAAAGCCGAGCGACCGACACTGCAAAATCACTTAGCAGACTCATGGCAAACATAGGTGGACTAATACAGTCGAAACGCAAACTCCTAATGGAAGTGAACCATGCAATCCTGCTTATGTGAGGTTTCGGCTAACACCCTACGCGTAAAGTGCAGACTAAAACAAGAGAGAACGCTATAGTCGGGTGCCCCGACTATCAGATACCCGTTACTCAGGTAAAGGGAGTGCGAGGGAGATGGAGATAGAAACTTTGATCACGCATAACTTTTTAACAAATGGTCCGATTTGAAAAATTTCTTCTACATTTCGATAGGTATTGATAAACACAATAAAACTGCATTTTTACTTTTCCGAAATATTTAAATTGTTAAAATCGTATATAAGCGATTGTGGGCGTTAAACAAACTTGCGCTGCGTAGGAACTCCTAGAATCTGCATGCAAAATGCCAATCTTCTAGCTTTTATAGTTTCCGAGATCTCAGCGTTCATACGGACAGACAGACAGACAGACGGACAGACGGACATGGCTATATCGATTCGGCTAGTGACCCTGATCAAGAATATATATACTTTATAGGGTCGGAAACGCTTTCTTCTAGCTGTTACATACTTTTGCACGAATACAATATACCCTTTTACTCTACGAGTAACGGGTATAACCATTGCTCGAAGTTCAAAGGACAATAGCATTGAGGATAATCAGCGCCTTTAGAACGGTATCAGGACCAGCAGCTCTAGTCACTGCGGGTGTAATACCGATCGATCTCTTAGCAAGAGAACGCCAAAAAGTCTACGAGCTAAAACAAAGTGGAGTAACGACAAGACAAACAAAAGAGACCCTGAACTTGTGGCAAAATAGGTGGGAGCATGAATGCTCGGGAAAATGGACATCTAGGCTTATACCCAACCTTAAGGGGTGAACAAAAAGGAAACACGGAAACGTTGATTACTACCTAACTCAAATGCTGACCGGCCACGGCTATTTCAGGGCCTTTTTGCACACTATCGAGAAAAGCGCACAAGCTACGTGCATTTTTGAAGACGCCGAGAGGGACAGTGTAAAACACACTATATTCCATTGTGAGCGGTTTCGATCAGAACGCACCGGACTAACGGATGCCATTGGAGATATATCGCCTGAAAACATAGTTGAACGAATGATAAGCAGCGAGGCGGCCTGGAATCACGTAAAAGCCTATGTTGGATCGATCTTAAGGTCAAAGAAAAAAGAATTTGATAGATGAGAAACGGAATAGACTGACCAGTAAAGAAAAGAAGAGTAAAAGAAAAAGAAAAGAACTGGACGAAAGGATCCAGCAAGGGTAGTCTGGACGCAGACTCTGTGGATCGTCTCTCTTGGAGGGCCAACTTTTATCGGTGACTATATGGGTTGGCAACCCAGTAGAGACGAGCCGTAGAGCTTTGCATTGTACAGACGAGAGCGCCAAACATACCACATCTACGACGGTAATGTGAGATGCATAAAGAATTTTCTCCCCCTCACCCTAACAAGAAAAAAAAAAAAAAAAAATAATAATAATAATAATAATAATAATAATAATAATAATAATAATAATAATAATAATAATAATAATAATAATAATAATAATAATAATAATAATAATAATAATAATAATAATAATAATAATAATAATAATACTAATAATAATAATAATAATAATAATAATAATAATAATAATAATAATAATAATAATAATAATAGCAGTGTCCAACATTTTATTGTATTTCAAGAAATATATTTCTTAGAGAATTTTGCAATATACATATGTTCATATTACATAAGCGCATCAATATCACAATTTGTTTAATTGTTTATTAGCAACTGTTACTCTGTACAGCTAGTTATAAGTAATGTAAGGAAAAAACAACAAGAAAGGAAAGCTAACTTCGGGCGGAGCCGAAGTTGATATACCCTTGCAGAATATTATGTATATTCTCCAAAATTATTCATATGATGCATTCTTAAGACTCATAAAAAATCCCAAATTCCTAACTTTAAAAAGACCAAAGTTATGGCATTTCCAACCGTTCAGTTATATGGCAGCTATAGGATATAGTCGGCCGATCCTTATGAAGTTTGGTAGGTCGGATTGATTGGCTAAAAATAAAACCCATAGAAAATCCCAACTTCCTAACTTTACAAAACCAAAGCTATGGCATTTCCGATCAATCAGTTTTATGGCGGCTATAGGATATAGTCGGCCGATCCTTATGAAATTTGGTAGGTCGGATTGATTGGCCAAATATAAAACCCATAGAAAATTCCAGCTTCCTAATTTAACAAACACTAAAGTTATGGCATTTCCGATCAATCAGTTATGTGGCAGCTATAAGATATAGTCGTCCGATCCCGGCCGTTCCGACATATATACTGCGTGCAAAGGAAAGAAGGGTGTGTGCAAAGTTTCAATTCGATAGCTTTAAAACTGAGAGACTAGTTTGCGTAGAAACAGACAGGCGGACAGACGGACAGACGGACATGGCTATATCAACTCAGGAGGTGATCCTGATCAAGAATATAAATACTTTATAGGGTCGGAGATGTCTCCTTCACTGCGTTGCACACTTTTGACCAAAATTATAATACCCTCTGCAAGGGTATAAAAATAAAAACAACCCACTTTCCATAATACATTATAAACAACAATGCATTCTTTTACATATTCCAATTACCATCGCAGAAACTTTAACAAAACAAATCAGTCCCTGCCGGTTTTAATAAAACTAAAAGCGTAATTCTGATATAGTAAATAAATACTATACTATTTATCATTTATAATTTTAGTCAAAAGTTTGCAACGCAGTGCAGGGAACATTTCCGACCCTATAAAGTATATATATTCTTGATCAGCATCAGAGAGTAGATCTAGCCATGCCCGTCAGTCTGTCAGTACGTCCGTCCGTCTGTCCGCCCGTCCTTTCGTCCATTTCTACGCAAACTAGTCCCTCCGTTTTAAAGCTAACTGCTTGAATTTCCCAAAAGTTGTCTTTCTATGGCAGATAGTATATAAGTCGGAACAAACCGGCTCGGGCGACTTTATCATATAGCTCCCATAGGAACAATCGGAAAAAAAATGTTGAAAAGTATAACTTTGCTGTTTTTATTTTTTTGTTTGGTTTTTTGGGATTTGGTAATATTTAAATACTGTGAATTTACGGTTTTAATAAAATAAATATCGGCTCCCATAAGAAACTCGAAAAATTAAAAAAATTTTATTTTGCTGTTTTTTATTTATCAAAATATTTCTTTGAGATTTTGTAATTATTTACTGTATCAAAATTACGCTTTTAGTTTTGTCAAATCGGATGCCATAGAAACGATATGGTACAATCAATTTTTAACAAGAAAGGAAAGCTAACTTCGGACGGAGCCGAAGTTGATATACCCTGGCAGAATATTCATATGATGCATTCTTAATACTCATAAAAAGTCCGAACTCCCTAACTTTAAAAACACCAAAGTTATGGCATTTCCAACCGTTCAGTTATATGGCAGCTATAGGATATAGTCGGCCGATCCTTATGAAATTCGGTAGGTCGGCTTGATTAGCAAATAATAAAACCCATAGAAAATCCCAACTTCCTAACTTTAAAAACACCAAAGTTATGGCTTTTCCGATCGTTCAGTTATATGGCAGCTATATGATATAGTCGCCCGATCCGGCTCGTTCCGACTTATATACTACCTGCAATAGAAAGACAACTTTTGGGAAAGTTTCAAGCAGATAGCTTTAAAACTGGGGACTAGTTTGCGTAGAAACGGATGGACGGACGGACAGACGGACATGGCTAGATCGACTCTCCTGGTGATGCTGATCAAGAATATATATACTTTATAGGGTCGGAAATGTCTCCTTCACTGCGTTGCAAACTTTTGACTGAAATTATAATTCCCTCTGCAAGGGTATAAAAATGAAATAGTACATATATATGTGGGATTTTTAAGTTTATTGGTTAAGTATTTAAGTTTATTTGTAGTTTAGATTTTGTTAAGTAATATATAGAAATAAACCCTGTTAAATTAGAATTTCACGCGTCTTTTTCGTCTTTTGGCCAACGCCTTAGGACCCCATTCTTCAAAGGCTCGAACTCAACTCCTCCTCCGTTTCTTTATGTCGTTCTTGCATTTCGTCGTTCGTGTCGATCAGCTCAAAAAGGTTATTGTCTAGGGTAAACTTATTGTGGAATGATTGCTACTCAAAGCAGACACACCCCGCGTTGACGATTAAAATTTACCCTTTAAAATTGCCTATCTTTTTGATATCGAACGAATTAATGCCTTTGGATTTGACAATCTTGAACGGACCCAAGTATTTAGGTTTCAACTTCAGAGCGCTGCCAATAGTGTCCTTTTGAATTGCGACAATATCAACGACGGCATACTGATTGGCTTGCTTGCGACGCAAATTGTAGGTCTTTTTATTTTCGTCCTGGACCTTAGAAATTTGAGTCTTAGCTTTTCTTCTCAAATCGGTTCGCTCGTCAATGTACTAGGTTGGCTGATAAGTCCCCGGTCTGACACCATCTATGTGTCGCTAGTATTGAATGCATATTATTTTTATATAGTACTAACCTTCATATGATTCGTGTCAAAACTTGACGTCTGTCAGTCAATTAGTTTGTGAGATAGAGCGTTTTTTGTGAAGCAACTTTTGTTATTGTGAAAAAAATGGAAAAAAAGGAATTTCGTGTTTTGATAAAATACTGTTTTCTGAAGGGAAAAATACAGTGGAAGCGAAAACTTGGCTTGATAAGGAGTTTCCGGAGTCTGCCCCAGGGAAATCAACAATAATTGATTGGTATGCAAAATTAAAGCGTGGTGAAATGAGCACGGAAGACGGTGAACGCAGTGGACGCCCGAAAGAGGTGGTTACCGTCGAAAACATCAAAAAAATCCACAAAATGATTTTGAATGACCGTAAAATAAAGTTGATCGAGATAGCAGAGGCCTTAAAGATATCAAAGGAACGTGTTGGTCATATCATTCATCAACATTTGGATATGCGGAAGCTCTGTGCAAAATGGGTGCCGCGCGAGCTCACATTTGACCAAAAACAACAACGTGTTGATGATTCTGAGCGGTGTTTGCAGCTGTTAACTCGTAATACACCCGAGTTTTTGCGTCGATATGTGACAATGGATGAAACATTTCTCCAGAAAAAAATCAGGTTTTGGGCGCCAACAAGGTGCAAGCCTGCCTTAAGGGAATATAAAGTATATATATTCTTGTTCAGGATCACTAGCCGAGTCGATCTAGCCATGTCCGTCTGTCCGTCTGTCCGTCTGTCTGTCCGTCTGTCTGTCTGTCCGTATGAACGCTGAGATCTCGGAAACTATAAAAGCTAGAAGATTGGCATTTTGCATGTAGATTTTAGGAGTTCCTACGCACCGCAATTTTGTTTCAAAATGGTGCCACGCCCTCTCTGACGCCCACAAGCCACAAGCAGTGGCCACAGTTTTGATGCTATTATGAAAATTTTAATTGATATGTATTTGTTTCGTCAATACCTATCGATTGGCCGAATAAAAGTTTGCCACGCCCACTCTAACGCCCAAGAACCCATTAAACGCTTAAGTCTGGCTAGCGCCTACATTTCCGCCTTTCATGGCGAAATCTAACGGATGACTTTGGAACAGCTGGCCAAGGTGCTCAACAGAGTCAACGTTAATTCTCGATAAGGATTTCGATTAAAGGAAATTGCGATGGTTTTCATTTGTCAATACCGAATTGTATCCCAAGAACTATGCAAATCAAATCTAGTTAGCCAAATTGAAGGTCTGAGTCAAACAATGGCGTATGTGTGTATGTATCTAAGCATATACATTTGTATGTATTTACATTGTATACAGTTGCAATTGCCCGGCAAAGATAACTCCTTTCAAAGAAAGCTATTCGCTATACCCGTTACTCGTGTTGTGCAAACATTTAGACTTTAATATACATAACTGGAGCACCCGGCGAACTTTGTCTCGCTCCAATTTCACGACTTCATATAACCCCAGAGTGAAACTTCTGGTATATCGGCTGAAATAATCGAATCAATTTGATCTGGTCGGATCTTGTCGAACATCCAAAGCTGAAAGTGCGCATGTGGTAAGCCACGCTTCTGCCACTCAACCGAGTACATCCAACAACGAACTGCGCCAAAAACCTTCTGCTTAACGATGTAATTCATAAGTACTGTGATCTTTTGCTTGAATACTCGTGCAGTGATGTCAGGTCGATCGCTAGATGTTTGTCCTGGAAGCAACCAATTCGTAATTTCGGGCCATTTCGGATTGCATGTGAACGTGATGAATAAATCCGGGCGTCCGTAATTAAGGACATACGTCATCGCATCTTGAGCGTACTCATGCATATGGCGCGGGCTTCCAACATAAGTAGCTGGGAGAATGATCAAACAACCGATGCTGGCCGCGTGTCCTTCAGTAGCGATGGCGTCACGCATGTTCTTATTCGTTTCTTCTCCTAAAATTTGAATTCAAACTAAGTTGTAGAATCAAAAAGAAATAATGACTTGTAAACAAACCTGTCGTTGGATTGACCATCTTTATGTTGAAGTGATACCCATCTTCTCCACGACAGAACATCAACGGGTATTGAAGTGCATTTGACCGATGAGTCTCATAAACTCGCTGCAATCGGCCATCATCCCGACGCTTGAGAACAATATCGCGTGATTCCACATTCTCGCCAACAATCACCACTGCGACTCCATTAATAGTGGGAGCATTAAATTGTCTTGCATGGCTTCCAGTGGGCCTTTTGTCAGCGCTGAAAATGATTTTGTGGTCGTCAGAATGCATTGTATCCAATGCGGTTTTGAACAATCTGACCAATTCATCACGCTCATGCAGAAGATTTTGCAATTGTTGTATAATTTCACGTTTAGTTGCAGTGAAAATTGCACAACGCTGATTTAGTTCATCTTCCGAATCACCAATGAAGTAGATCTGAAGGAATTTATGATCTTTGTTTGGTGGTGGTAACAAAGCGCCCGCTCGATGGTGAATTTGCCCTTAAATCTGAATGTTGGGATGCAATTTTGGAAAAATGAGATAATAAAGCGACGTACCTCTTGCGTTTGATTATTACGGACATTCTGATAATGTATCGCATTTCGTGAACGAACGGTCTGAGGAACTTGTGAGATGGTTCTGAAGCCGCCTAGCTGGGGCGACCGAGCGGGTCGCAGGTTGCGGATAGCGGACGACCTCACTCGAGGACAACTGCGAATAAGCTGGCGGTGGAAGTCAAACACGGAATCGTGGACGGAAACCCCAGCAAATAAGCAGTCCCGGACAACCAGCGGGTATCTTGCAACGAGGCAGTACCGACGATGTGATTTGTTCAGCCGCATCTAAACAGTTGCTTTACACAAACCCAATATCCCCCACACACCACCTACCCACTTCCTCTCCCAAACAACATCTCACTCCGGGCCGGACTACGGTGTAATTCGGACCGTGCCAAGAGTCAGCCTGGCTGGGGGCCCTGATCAACAACTAGCTCAGTCCCAAACGGTGGGCTCAGGGAGATGGCGACCCCCTGTTCTATCTACCGCCTTACCCGGGTACCGCGGATCTCTGCCCGGGCGGACCTTTCCCCTTCACCGGAGCTCGTGGGACCAATTATGGAAACAATAAATAAAAATACAAATAAGAAAACGGAGACGGGAACTCCACAAAAACCCGGCGCTGCAAAGATGAACGATGGTTCCACTGCAAGCACTAGTAGGGCTCAGAAAGGGCCCCATCCCAAACTAGGGATGTCGGGGGACAGAAAGACTGTCGCTAACGCCTCCGCTATGTGCGCATCTGCGCCAAAACCAGCGGTAGGCGCAGCAAAGTCGACCGGGTCGCCCGCTGGTGTAAAGAAGTTCACATACGCAGAGAGACGGACTGCAGCCCAAACCCTGCGCTCGCATGCCAGAAGCAATGTCGCCACGCCTTCGCCCGAATGGCTAAAGAAGGTAGAGTGGGCAAGGACGGTGTTTCCTAACTATGGGCAAGAGAAGCCCCAGCAGGAAGGTGCTCAGGCGAAGAGGCAACGCTCCATAGAGCTGCCCGGTCCGTCGGCGAAGAGATCGAAGATCCAGCCGTCGGTCTCCTTTGCCGAGATCACCAAAGATCGGGTCCTACTTGGACTTATAGATAGGGGAAATCCGGAGAATAGGATCCCCAGGAATAAATGGAAGGCGGTTGAGTCCAAGCTGTCACTCATTTGCCTGCGTATGGTACGCGAGAAGCCCGGTTCAGCGCCTTGCTGTATGGACGCGGGCTGGTACCAGGGCAGTGTAAAAGTGGTGGCCTGCGATAATCAGCGATCAGCTGACCTATACAAACAGGCGGTAGCACAGCTAGGAGCAGTTTACGAAGGGGCGAACATAGTCGCACTAGATTGGTGTGACGTCCCCAGTAGACCACGAGCCAGAATTTGGCTCCCAGCAGCAATCGTATCACCGGAGGACATCCTTTATATGTTGCAAGAATGCAACCCACATCTCCCCACAAAAGACTGGAAAGTCGTTAAGGTGGAGGAGCACGCAGGTGACGTGAATAAGGAGACATGAATGCTGAATAAGGAGTCGGTCGCTCCCATAGAGGCTGCTCGGGGAACGCTGAACTATGGGTTCAGTGCCATACACATAAAGATCTATAAAGGGGACTCTAATTCCTCGGAAAGTCCTGCCGGCAACCCAGCTGAGCAGGTGCTTGCGGAGGAAGTGGAGGCCCCTGGTGTGCCGGAGGACGGCTACTCAACCGACTCGTCGCTGAGCAGAGAGATGCGAGCGATGGGACCGGCAATCGATGAAGTGGACCTGAGCGATTCGGAGGCCGACGTTACTGTGGTGGAGGTTGCAACTGGGGATGTCGCTAAGACTCCTGCAGATCAACCTACATCACAGTAAAGCAGCGTCCGCTGCTCTTTTGCTTCGCCTGGCCAAAGCCGAAGCCGACGTGGTCTTAGTTCAGGAACCCTGGGTAGCAGGAGGCAGGGTTGCTGGACTAGGAACAAAAGATTACAAGCTTATGCTTGACCCCAAACAAGGTAAAATTCGAACCTGCATTTTAGCCAAACGGCATCTTAGTACATTTATGCTTCGCAACTACAGCAACGGAGACAACACAGCAATAAGCCTGGAGCTGCAATGCGGCTCTTTTAGGATGCTATCGGCCTACATGGCTTTTGAAAAGGTAGACCCCCCAGACGCGCTAGTCAGAGGACTGGTACAGGAATGTGAAGAGCTTAAGAAAGGTTTGGTGATAGGATGCGATGCAAATGCCCACCATACTCAGTGGGGCTGCCCTATCAACAACGACAGAGGTGAGTCTTTATTTGATTTCATTCTAAATTCGAACTTATTTCTTTGTAACAGGGGCAATACCCCTACATTTATAACAAAAACGTGCCAAACGATCATAGATCTAACCCTGGCATCAGATTCACTCATAAGCACAGTCAGAAACTGGGCTGTCTCCGACGAGCACTCATTTTCAGATCACAGGTTTATAGAGACAACTTTGTCCCTAGTGTCACCTGCGCCGGTCAGCTTTGCAAACCCCAGGCGGGCAAACTGGAATAAATACAAAGAAATTCTATCGAGCTTCCTCCCCAGGGAGCCACCAGAAAGCACTCTTTGCACTCAGGAGCTAGATAATATAGTAAACATATTCACAGAAGCATGCAAGGCGGCATTCACAGCTGCATGCCCGTTAGGGAAACCAAGAGGAAAGAAAAAACCTCCTTGGTGGACCCAGCAATTATCAATCCTTAGAGCCAAATGCAGAAACCTGTTCAATAGAGCGAAAGCTACAAATGAGGACATAAACTGGCAAAGCTACAAAAAGGAACTAGCCACATACAAAAAGGCCATCAGAAAAGAGAAGAGAACTGCGTGGCAGAACTTCTGCTCGGATATTGAAAAGACAACTGATGCCGCAAGGCTCAGAAAAATACTTTCTAAGACAGCCGTATCCTTGGGCTATCTCCAAAAGGCTGACGGATCATGGTCGGACTCTAGTGAAGAATCCCTAAACCTACTCCTAGACGCTCACTTCCCAGGGAGCCTGCAAACAGGACATCCCCCAGGAAGACACACTGGAGAAGGAATAAACTTAAATCTCCTACTATCAGACCGTAATATAAACTGGTCCATTCATAGTTTTAAACCATACAAATCGCCGGGACCGGACAATATAACACCGGCACATATTCAGCAAGCAGGAGAGCTAGCTATAAACTGGCTGAGAAAAATCTTCCAGACCACTCTTGCAGTAGGAAAACTACCTACAGCATGGCGGGAAACGAAAGTCGTTTTCATCCCTAAGGCAGGGAAGGCCACCCATACTACAGCGAAGGATTTCAGACCGATAAGTCTGACATCATTCCTGCTAAAAATCCTAGAAAGACTGATAGGTCTACACATTAGAGACATCATTGACCCGACGCAGATATCAGAGGCGCAACACGCATACACCAAAGGTAAGTCGACCGAATCGGCGCTACACTTGGTAGTAAGCAACATCGAGAAATTACTCAGTATACAAGAATACACCTTGATCGCCTTCCTTGACATAGAAGGAGCTTTCAACAACGTGCTTCCCACGGCAATAACAGAATCCCTCACTGAACTAGGGGTTGAGCCACCGCTGGTGGGGCTGATCCACAAATTGCTGATAAGCAGACTGGTCACGGCCACACTAGGGACCTCGACCCAGACTAGATTAGTGAACAGAGGCACTCCGCAAGGAGGTGTACTATCACCCCTCTTATGGAATATCGCGGTAAATAAACTACTGCGGATTCTTGAAGGAGGAGGCTGTAAAATAGTGGCATACGCAGACGATGTCGCTATCATCTTTAATGGTAAGTATCCACAAACGTTATGCGATCTTATGACCGCAAAACTAAAAACACTATCGGAATGGACTACAAAGAACGGACTTGGGGTAAATCCGTCAAAAACGGAACTAGTAAATAGATACAAAATCCCAAAACTTAACCCACCCACTTTAAACAACTGTAATCTCTATTTTAGCGAGCACGCAAGATACTTGGGGTTAGTATTAGATAAGCGTCTTAAATGGGGCTTAAACAACCAAGAGAGAACCAAGAAAGCGACCATTGCACTTTACTCTTGTAAAAAAGCAATCGGGCTAAGATGGGGTATGTCCCCTAAAATCGTCAATTGGATATACACAGCGGTAGTCAAGCCAATCCTACTATATGGAGTGGCTCTGTGGTGGACCGCTTTACACAAACAATGTATCTTAACTCCCCTTAACAAAGTACAGCGCATGGCGGCTTTGTGTATTAGTGGAGCCCTTCGAACTACCCCAAACGAAGCGCTGAATGCGATCTTGAACCTCCAGAGCCTGGACTTAGCAGGCATTGAAAGGGCGAAATCGGCAGCCATTCGACTAAGGGGTACGGGGCAATGGAAAGCCCAACTGTATGGTAACGTTAAGATTCTTCAGCATGACAAATTGATCCCGCCAAAAACGGATCTATGTAAAACCCGTGAATACAGTCACACGCCCTTCGAAGCTCTGATCCCAGGCAGGAAAGTATGGGATCGGGGCCGACCGGGCTCAATAGACGGCTCCAAACTAGACGGACACGTAGGTGGAGGCATATACTCCGAGCAATTAGAGATCAGGCAGTCATTCAGACTTCCTGACCACTGCAGTGTCTTCCAAGCGGAAGTGTATGCTATAATGGAAGCACTCGTCTGTTTAAGGGACTTAAACACCCAGAACAGACACATAAACATATATAGTGATAGCCAAGCGGCTATTAAATCAATCTACTCGACGAATACAAACTCCCGAACAATAGCAGACTATCGCAAATCTCTCCACGAGATGGCTAGTCAGTTTACTGTCAGCCTTATATGGGTTCCGGGTCACCGGAATATCGTAGGCAACTGTATAGCAGACGAGCTAGCCAGGCAAGGCACCACCATACCTCTCCTTCCAGGAAAGGGGAATGTTGGCATGCCTATGGCTACTTGCAAGCTAATTATTAAAAACCATTTCAGCAAATTAGCTAACACTCATTGGCAAAACACACCGCAATGCAGAATCTCTCACCAGACATGGCCTGCAATAAACAATAAGAAAACATCAGAACTACTCAATTTCAGCCGCACTGAGTGCGGCATGCTAATTCGAGTACTCACAGGCCACTGGCTCGTTGGCGCTCACGCCGGCAGGCTAAAAGCCCCAAAAAATGATTTTTGTAGAAGCTGCAGGGATGAGGAAGAAGAGGAAACGGTGGAACACCTACTCTGTTCATGCCCAGCCCTATGCAGGCTTAGACTGAAACACTTAGGATATCCTTTCATAAATGACCTGACCGAAATATCGCAGACTAACCTGAAGAGTCTAAGCTCTTTTATTAAATCCTCCGGATGGGGGACTTGCTGATCGACCAACCTACAGGCTGAATCTTAACGGATAGGGGACCCAAAAATAGAGATCATACGGTATCACAATGGACCCACAGAGGTCTAAGTGTGCCAGGCTATAGTCTGGCAGCCGTCCTAACCTAACCTAACCTAACCTTCGTGAATGCCGTCCAAGTCTTGATCTCAAAGCAGGCATTATTTCCAATTAAATCTTTGGCAATGTTTCGTTAACTCGATTTTTTACAGTTTTATGTACAACAATGAAGGCATTATTTCCAAAGCCTGCTGTTTAAACAGTTTTATGTACAACAATGAATACATCTCTTGAGCCGATAGCGACTTTTCCGGCAGGTTTTCCCAAAATTTTCTTATGCATTAACCTTCTTCTGGCAATTACAAACAACTGAAAAAAAATTTCAGCCAAATCGGCCCAGCCGTTCTCTTGTTTTGCGATGTCTTACATTTTTGCACCATTTTTATATATATAGATACTATTTAAGAATGTATGTGTTTAGCCAACATAAGTATGTATGTTTAATATTTCTAGTCAATTTATTGCACTCAAAAACATAAACATAAACATAGCTGCTGGTGCAGGACAAAAGCTGCCTGTGCTAAAGCAGCGCTGGTGCTGATGCTCGTGCTGTAAAGCTGCCAGCACTAAGAGATTGCCGAATTCAAATTGATAATTTGAACTTTTTGTCCTTTTTTCTGTGGTCACTATAATCTACATTATGTTAAAAAACAAAAAAAACACAAGAAGGCATATTTATTTTAAGTTGTTTAGCTGAGTAACGGGTATCTAATAGTCGAGGCACTCGACTAAAGCGTGCTCTCTTGTTTTAACCTTAATATGTTCGTAATATCGATAGCGTATTCTCATGCTAACATTTCAATACAACGGCTAAGATGTGCTTGTAGTCTTTATTGGTGGACTCTAACGGACCTAAGAAATCCACATGAAAGCTATCAGAGGGACGTCTCCTTTGTCCAGAGGATGCAGTAGTCCTTCCTGTTTGCCTTTCTTACGATTTCTCACTGGATGCAGCAATATATGACCTTCTAAATCTTTTCCTCAAGTCTTAGAATGTAATACTCTATGCAAATCTTTGACCTTCTTCGATGCGAAATAACCCTTGTCATGAGCTTTCGTGATGATTTTCCTTTGCATGCCCCTGGGCACCACAATTAACTCAGTGTCGTTGACAATCCAATCTTTTCCATCATTGAGAATATCGCATATCGCTCTACTTTGGTCAACTATTGTCATGATTGGGTAACGGCTGAGGGCGTCGACATGTTTCATACGAGTTCCGGATCGATGCTCTACCTCATAATCGTACTCCTGTAAAAATAGGACCCAAAGTTTTTGGGAAAGCGTTGCAGTCGGTAATTATTTTAAAGTGGATGCCTAACAGATATACTTTAAACTTTGTGAGTGCTTCGATGACTGCAAGCTCGTAACTTGTGTACTTTCGTTGAGCGTCGCTTGTCTTTTTACTCATTAAGTATACCGGATGCATCTGACCGTCGTCTAAGGACTTCTGAAAAAGATCGCACCAAATCTGTCAATGGAAGCGTCTGCATGCACTTCTGTCTCGAGCTTCTGGTTGTAAATGCTCAGAACTGGATTTGCGGTTAATATCTTCTTTAAATTGCATACTGACGTTTCTTCTTTGGGGCCCATGAGAAATTTTGAGTTGTTCTTCGTTAAATCATTGAGGGGCATTGAAATAATAACATAATTTTAAATGAATTTCCTGAAATATCCCGTTAAACGCAAAATACTTTCTAGTTGCTTTGAAGTTTGATTTGAATTTTGCCACAACATCAATCTGCTCAATCTTGGATAAATCTTCTGGTTTTCTATAATATGGCTGAGGAACTGTATACGGGTTTTTTAGAAATAACATTTTTGAAGATTAAACTCGAGACCTTATTCTGAACAGGTGTCAATAACCTCCCTCAGGTTAAGCAATGTGCTTTCTTCATCCATAGCCGGTATGATAACGTCATCAATGTAAGGCAGGGTCAGCTCACGAAAAATTGCGTTAACTTGTCGCAGGAAAACGCCAGGAGAGTTAGAAAGTCAAAAAGGTACCTTTAAAACTGTTATTGTCCACTTTGAGTGACAAAGGATGTGTATTTTCGGCTGGGCTCTGAGACAAGAACATGAAAAAAACCATTATTCAAATCGATCGTGTGGAAAATCTTGTCATCCTGGAGTCTGTCCAGCTGGTCGTCGATTAAAGGCAAGGGGAAATGATCTTTAAAGATTACCTTATTGATCCTACGAAAATCGATGCAAAGTCTTGGAGAGCAGTCACGATTTTTTACCATTACCACTGGGCTTGTGAACTTGGAGTAAGACTTCTATGATTCCAGTTTGAAGCCCTTCGTCTACCAAACGCGTCTCAGCAAAAGGCATGTAAATATCGGGGTATCGTCTTTCAGGATAATGCGCATCTCGATTTTGGTGGTCGTTTTTGATTTTGCGTACTTCTTTTTTGGCAAACATACTTGTTTGCTCGTCGATATTAAGTTCATTATTATTCTCTGCGACATCGACCAACCATACCTCTCCTTCCAGGAAAGGGGAATGTTGGCATGCCTATGGCTACTTGCAAGCTAATTATTAAAAACCATTTCAGCAAATTAGCTAACACTCATTGGCAAAACACACCGCAATGCAGAATCTCTCACCAGACATGGCCTGCAATAAACAATAAGAAAACATCAGAACTACTCAATTTCAGCCGCACTGAGTGCGGCATGCTAATTCGAGTACTCACAGGCCACTGGCTCGTTGGCGCTCACGCCGGCAGGCTAAAAGCCCCAAAAAATGATTTTTGTAGAAGCTGCAGGGATGAGGAAGAAGAGGAAACGGTGGAACACCTACTCTGTTCATGCCCAGCCCTATGCAGGCTTAGACTGAAACACTTAGGATATCCTTTCATAAATGACCTGACCGAAATATCGCAGACTAACCTGAAGAGTCTAAGCTCTTTTATTAAATCCTCCGGATGGGGGACTTGCTGATCGACCAACCTACAGGCTGAATCTTAACGGATAGGGGACCCAAAAATAGAGATCATACGGTATCACAATGGACCCACAGAGGTCTAAGTGTGCCAGGCTATAGTCTGGCAGCCGTCCTAACCTAACCTAACCTAACCTTCGTGAATGCCGTCCAAGTCTTGATCTCAAAGCAGGCATTATTTCCAATTAAATCTTTGGCAATGTTTCGTTAACTCGATTTTTTACAGTTTTATGTACAACAATGAAGGCATTATTTCCAAAGCCTGCTGTTTAAACAGTTTTATGTACAACAATGAATACATCTCTTGAGCCGATAGCGACTTTTCCGGCAGGTTTTCCCAAAATTTTCTTATGCATTAACCTTCTTCTGGCAATTACAAACAACTGAAAAAAAATTTCAGCCAAATCGGCCCAGCCGTTCTCTTGTTTTGCGATGTCTTACATTTTTGCACCATTTTTATATATATAGATACTATTTAAGAATGTATGTGTTTAGCCAACATAAGTATGTATGTTTAATATTTCTAGTCAATTTATTGCACTCAAAAACATAAACATAAACATAGCTGCTGGTGCAGGACAAAAGCTGCCTGTGCTAAAGCAGCGCTGGTGCTGATGCTCGTGCTGTAAAGCTGCCAGCACTAAGAGATTGCCGAATTCAAATTGATAATTTGAACTTTTTGTCCTTTTTTCTGTGGTCACTATAATCTACATTATGTTAAAAAACAAAAAAAACACAAGAAGGCATATTTATTTTAAGTTGTTTAGCTGAGTAACGGGTATCTAATAGTCGAGGCACTCGACTAAAGCGTGCTCTCTTGTTTTTAACCTTAATATGTTCGTAATATCGATAGCGTATTCTCATGCTAACATTTCAATACAACGGCTAAGATGTGCTTGTAGTCTTTATTGGTGGACTCTAACGGACCTAAGAAATCCACATGAAAGCTATCAGAGGGACGTCTCCTTTGTCCAGAGGATGCAGTAGTCCTTCCTGTTTGCCTTTCTTACGATTTCTCACTGGATGCAGCAATATATGACCTTCTAAATCTTTTCCTCAAGTCTTAGAATGTAATACTCTATGCAAATCTTTGACCTTCTTCGATGCGAAATAACCCTTGTCATGAGCTTTCGTGATGATTTTCCTTTGCATGCCCCTGGGCACCACAATTAACTCAGTGTCGTTGACAATCCAATCTTTTCCATCATTGAGAATATCGCATATCGCTCTACTTTGGTCAACTATTGTCATGATTGGGTAACGGCTGAGGGCGTCGACATGTTTCATACGAGTTCCGGATCGATGCTCTACCTCATAATCGTACTCCTGTAAAAATAGGACCCAAAGTTTTTGGGAAAGCGTTGCAGTCGGTAATTATTTTAAAGTGGATGCCTAACAGATATACTTTAAACTTTGTGAGTGCTTCGATGACTGCAAGCTCGTAACTTGTGTACTTTCGTTGAGCGTCGCTTGTCTTTTTACTCATTAAGTATACCGGATGCATCTGACCGTCGTCTAAGGACTTCTGAAAAAGATCGCACCAAATCTGTCAATGGAAGCGTCTGCATGCACTTCTGTCTCGAGCTTCTGGTTGTAAATGCTCAGAACTGGATTTGCGGTTAATATCTTCTTTAAATTGCATACTGACGTTTCTTCTTTGGGGCCCATGAGAAATTTTGAGTTGTTCTTCGTTAAATCATTGAGGGGCATTGAAATAATAACATAATTTTAAATGAATTTCCTGAAATATCCCGTTAAACGCAAAATACTTTCTAGTTGCTTTGAAGTTTGATTTGAATTTTGCCACAACATCAATCTGCTCAATCTTGGATAAATCTTCTGGTTTTCTATAATATGGCTGAGGAACTGTATACGGGTTTTTTAGAAATAACATTTTTGAAGATTAAACTCGAGACCTTATTCTGAACAGGTGTCAATAACCTCCCTCAGGTTAAGCAATGTGCTTTCTTCATCCATAGCCGGTATGATAACGTCATCAATGTAAGGGCAGGGTCAGCTCACGAAAAATTGCGTTAACTTGTCGCAGGAAAACGCCAGGAGAGTTAGAAAGTCAAAAAGGTACCTTTAAAACTGTTATTGTCCACTTTGAGTGACAAAGGATGTGTATTTTCGGCTGGGCTCTGAGACAAGAACATGAAAAAAACCATTATTCAAATCGATCGTGTGGAAAATCTTGTCATCCTGGAGTCTGTCCAGCTGGTCGTCGATTAAAGGCAAGGGGAAATGATCTTTAAAGATTACCTTATTGATCCTACGAAAATCGATGCAAAGTCTTGGAGAGCAGTCACGATTTTTTACCATTACCACTGGGCTTGTGAACTTGGAGTAAGACTTCTATGATTCCAGTTTGAAGCCCTTCGTCTACCAAACGCGTCTCAGCAAAAGGCATGTAAATATCGGGGTATCGTCTTTCAGGATAATGCGCATCTCGATTTTGGTGGTCGTTTTTGATTTTGCGTACTTCTTTTTTGGCAAACATACTTGTTTGCTCGTCGATATTAAGTTCATTATTATTCTCTGCGACATCGATTTTCATAACGTTTATTAATTCCTTTCTTCTACCTGACTCGGTATCTTACGCACTTGCAAACCGTCGCGATTGAAAATAATTTCGGCATATAAACCAATTTCTTCGCCGACAATCAATTGGAAATCCATGCAACCGAATGGAAAAACGTAGAAATCCAACTCGAACTCGTTATTGTCAATGAGAATGCTCTCTTTAAAATGTCCAATTGGATTTCTTTTGTTCGAGTCGCGCTCGCTACCGAAACCAATTTGAGCCACACTACAGTTTTGCAGTCTCGGACGTCGTAAACTGTTATAGAGATCTTCGCCAACCAAGTTGAGTTTGCTTCCGCTGTCGAACACAGCTTCGCACTTTTCGTTAGCGAGAAAGCCTTCTTTGCTTGTAAAATTACTTTTAGACCGCACTCGATGGGTGTTCACTTTTTTGCTCTCGGCTTTTTCGTTTTCTTAACAATTGCGCAAAATAGGTATTAAAAGATTTAGTGCCGCGTTCTTTCTTCTTTCAATTATTGGACAGGTGTCCTTTTTCGACACAATTATAACAAGTTATAATTCTTTTTATAATTCTTGTTAGGTGTTGCCAATTTCTTGCTATTAAGCTTCTCACGGTCGTACCCTTACTCTCTCTCATTTTTTGTAATGTAAGATTTCAGCTTCCCTTTGAATTCAGTAATATTTCGGGCACCGTATGGGAGAGTTTTGTCAATTGAGTAATCGCCTATGTCATCAATTAAGTACTGTATTAAAAACCGAATTACAAATATCTCCGCAAATTACCAGATCTTTTATTCGGTACAAGTATGCGAAACTACACTCATCCTTTGTGCGTTTGCTTTTGCTCAACTGCTCGTGGATTTGTTTGCTGTTCACAATAGTTTTTAAACCATTTAAGAGAGCAATTTTAAGCGCATTCCAGCTACTCAGACCTCTCTAACTCATTATGAACAATTTAGCTGTTCCTCTCAGCGATTTTTTCGCAAATATCAACTTCTGAACGTTATTCCAGCACATTATTACCGCTTGCTCTTCGAATTCAGTTTACCACGACTCGATGGAAATTGAGTTAGTACCGTCAAAGGTGCGAATCGAATCTTCCATGTCACGAAAACTAAAATTCGGTGCGTTTGCATTTCGTTTTGTTCTGCAACAAACTCGTCGGTTCGTGTGGTTCTGCCGCTTACAAATACATCGTCATTTTCGTTTTCGTCGTCTGAGGAATCAATTTGATTGGGTGCGAGAAGTCTATTATGCAGCAAATTGCGAAATATTTGGAGTCCGATGTTGTCTTATTGTAGGTTATGTTCAACACATTGCAAGTTAAAGCCAGATCGCGTTCGTTTAGATACCTTCGCAAAGTAATTTCCGAGCTTTCGTCGAAATCGAAACCGGAAAAATTTCAAAGTCGTTGGCTGTTGCCTCTATCACCCTCGCTCTCAAACACGTACTTGTGGGATGCTAAAATGTTCTCCCTCTTGCTACTGCGCAAATTTTCAGTTATTTGGACATTTAAACACCTCATGGTGGTGAAATTTAAAGGCGTAGAATTATTGTTTTAAATTACAAACATCGTCTTTTCGCAAATTCGTTGCTTTTACGTCTTCGTTTTTTGCTAGTTCACTTCGCTTCGGTTTTACTTTTCACTTCTTTCACTTATCACCGGCGAGCTCCCAAATGTGGGATTTTTAAGTTTATTGGTTAAGTATTTAAGTTTATTTGTAGTTTAGACTTGGTTAAGTATAATATATAGAAATAAACACTGGTAAAATATAATTTCACTCGTCTTTCTCGTCTTTTGGCCAACGTCTTAGGACCGCACTCTTCAAAGGCTTGAACTCAACTCCTCCTCCTTTTCTCGTTTCTCGTCGTTCGTCTTTTATCTTTCTTACTTCTCGTCTTTCTTCTTTCCTTTTTTTATATCGTTCCTGCATTTCGTCGTTTGTCTGGATCAGCTCAAAAAGGTTGTTGTCTGTGGTAAACTTATTGTGGAATGAGTGCTACCCAAAGCAGACACACCCCACATATATGGCACAAACCAAGTTTTATTTAATAAAGTGTTAATGTGAAAAATAACATAAACATGTGTTAATAGAAACCATCTGAATGTTCGTGTTGGTGCAACAAGTGAAGGTTAGAACTAAACGAACGACATTGATAATAGGGGATCAGTTAGCATGGCACGTGCTGGAGGAAATAGTCACACGCTGACGATAGTATTTCAATCAAGCGCTCGAGATAGCTACTTGAGTGCTTGACGTGAGTCAGGACAGAAGACCGACGGACCAGAAAGGTACAATGATTTTTTCAGGCACATTAAATATTTATTTTGGTTATGTTAGAAGGAGAGTTTTTTACCACCCCAAATACGATTATGCCGGGTCCTGGGGGCGGACCTTCGGATACATTTCCCCTAGACCCTTACAGGACTTCGCAACAACTTCTGATGAGACATTTACTATTGCTGATAATAAACTATTCAATAAATTTGTAAAAATTGCGGTTGGTTTCATCTTTTCAAACTTTTCTTTCCTAGGAACCCTTCTCTTGCAATATTGAACATTTGGAAAAACAAAGTTTATCGAACTAGTCGTTCTTTTGTTATTTTTCTCGTTAAAATTTGGCTTTCATTTGAATATATATCAATGTTATTATTCTTGAACGAATTAATCAGAGATAAATAGCCAATGGCAATCTTGCCCAAATAATCGGAACACAAAACAGGAATCTTAAAAGCATTTATTTTATGCCTAGCTATGCAATTTATTTAACATTTAGTTAAAATAAATTTCAATCAAAGCCTTTCCTAGAGTACTGACTGGGAAATCGCTTTTAAATTTAAATTTAAATATTTGATATTTTAATACCTTATTATAGTGGGATCTGCAACAATTAGGCGAGCAAAATCCATAACTTCTTTATCGTACGTTGCAGAGAAAAACAACATTTGACACTTCGGACTTAGCATTCTGAAATAAAAAAAATAATTATTAATAAATTATAAGCTCAGTTAATAATAAATAACGTTTTGGGGAATTCGAAAATATGGTGCTTTTAATTAGTTGTAGTTGTTGAGTTGTTAGTCAAACATATGATGTTTTCCATTGCACCTCTTTGCTTAATACACTTACAGTCAAACAACTATGTTAAGAAATGTCAAATGTTCAAATGCTATCAAAGCTTATGTCGGTCCCCCACAAAAATTAATAAAACGACTGCTTTTTTTTGCGGAAGATCAAATTACCTTTTTCTCCCAAACTACTCTCTTATACAATACATACAATGAATAATTTTCAGAAGCAAATAGGAAATGTGGAACAACTTTTAACTTACTATCTATTTCATAGAATGCTCGCCTCCAAATTGTGTACGCCACGTAGGAATTAAAATTGGTTTAGTTTTTGGCTACGGATGGCCCGGTTAGTCCTGTCTTTAGATCTGGCGAACCCCCAAAAAAACCGGCACAATGCGTGTCATATATTTAGGTCACGGCTACGCTGCAATATTAATCCCTTATTAACTTCACTAAATTTTACCTCATTTCAGCAAATTTAATACATTCTATCTTTATATGAGAGCTGCCCTAATCCCATCTTTTTGGTAGAGGCATTGTCACAACCGATCAGGTACACCTTTTTGTTAAATCTCGGCTTAAGTGTTCTGAAATAAATTTAATAGTGTTGAAGAGGTCGATATAAAAACGAGTATTTTTTATTTGACGTGATCAATTGATTTCAGCGCGGCGATTTCTTTTAAGTCTCAAGAACTCGAGACAACCCCTTCAGATTTGTTTAAACTTTGATCTTTAAGACATTTTATCCTTTGTTTGTATGCATCAAAGTGTTGTTAAATCATGTTAATAGTGTTTTATTGAAAGATATAGAATTTTTAGTAGCACTTTACTTTTTAATATAAACGTATGTTCCAGCAAGTCATGCTTATACACTGAGAAAACTGTTTTGTTTCTATCTGTTACTTGTTTTAATGATCGGGATATAAGTATTCAATTTATCGAACCATGGAAAACGCATAATAAATGGAGAATGTATATATATGTAATATATCAGGTTGTCAAACAAAAAAAACGGAAGGGAGATCGCTTTTTTTTGTTTTTGAATTTGGCGGCTTTGTGCAAAGCGCTACATATCGGTATAGGGCAGTGCTATATATCGATTGAAAGGTGTTGACATAACCTACAAAACGACGCTATTCAAAACAAGTTTGGTTATTGCGTTAAAGTTATACATGTGTAAACATGGAGTTCGCTGACGCCGAAATTCGCGCTGTTTTAAAGTTTTCCTTCGTTTTCCTTCTGCTAGAGAAACATTCCGTGAGATTAATGGTGTTTTAGGGGATGGTAATCTATCACTTCGAACCGCGGAGGAATGGTTTCGACGATTTAGAGCCGGTGAAAAATGACACCATGGATAAGCCAGCCGGCGGAAGACCTGTGACGACGAATACCGATCAAATCATGGAAAACATCCAGCTAGACCGGCATGTGACATCTCGTGACATCGCCGAGAAGAAAGGAGTTAGTCACCAAACCGTTTTAAACCATCAACGCCTGCGATATGCTGCTGAAATGGAATGAACTCGACCCATTTTTGAAGCGGATGGTGACTGGCGACGAAAAATGGATCACGACAATATGAGCGAAACGGTCGTGGTTGAAGGCCGGTGAATCGTCCAAAACAGTGGCCAAGCCAGGATTGACGGCCAGAAAGGATTTGCTCTGTGTTTGGTGGGATTGGAAGGGAATCATATGAGCTGCTCCCATATGGTAAGACGCTTAATTCTACCATCTACTGCGAACAACTGGACCGCTTGAAGCTGGCGAACGACCAGAAGCGACCAGAATTGGCCAACAAGAAGGGTGTAGTGTTTCACTAGGTCAACGCCAGACTACACACTTCTTTGATGACTCGTCAGAAGCTACGGGAGCTCGGATGGGAGATTTTATCGCATCCACCATATAGCCCGAACATAGCGCCAAGTGACTACCACCTGTTCCTGTCCATGGTGAATGCCCTTACTGGTGTAAAGTTGGGCTCAAAAGAGGGTTGTGAAAAGTGGCTGTCAGAGTTTTTCGCAAATAAGGAGGGAAGTTTCTACGAGGGGGGTATTATGAAGTTGCCGTCTAAATGGGAACACATTATCGAACAAAACGGCGCATATTTTAGCTAAATCCGTTCACTGCATCAAAAAACGGAAGGGAGTTATTTCACTCTCCATCTTTGTGGGCGGCAGTCTACGAAGTCACAAAGGCACTCTTATAGATCTACAAAGCACAGCCATAATAAAGCAGAGCAATCAGTTTTACCTGACAGCAGATCGAAAGTGACCATTAGCGCTGTAAATGTTTTGTGGTTTTGTAGAGACAAGAGATGTATGAGCCGACATTAAGCCGAGCAAGAAGGAAAAGGTTTATTAAAGTATGAAGAAACAAGTCGTTGAAAATAAATATCGCACGAGAAAGATTTAAGACAAACAAAGCAAATTCCAAATTAGATCGCACCAATAGAGGAACCACAACTTAGATATGTGTACCACAGATCCATATATTCCTTTGGAAATTTAATAATCAATGTCAACAGACAGAAATTTCAAACATCCAGAGATTCAGTTCTTGGTGGAGTAAAAACGTACCTTACAAAGAAACATTTTGTAAAATTATGCGGGAGCACCAACTCCATATTCTAATTAGGTCATTTTGGAAAAGCTTACACTCAATACTTGAAATTACTGACTTAAATATTTTAAGAATGTCTACATATAAAGAAAACTTGGAATTATTTATGCAAATAGCCCATAATATTTATAAAGATAACAAGAGAGAACGCTATAGTCGGGTGCCCCGACTATCAGATACCCGTTACTCAGGTAAAGGGAGTGCGAGGGAGATGGAGATAGAAACTTTGATCACGCATAACTTTTTAACGAATGGTCCGATTTGAAAAATTTCTTCTACATTTCGATAGGTATTGATAAACACAATAAAACTGCATTTTTACTTTTCCGAAATATTTAAATTTTTAAAATCGTATCTAAGCGATTGTGGGCGTCAGAGGGGGCGTGGCACCATTTTGAAACAAACTTGCGCTGCGTAGGAACTCCTAAAATCTACATGCAAAATGACAATCTTCTAGCTTTATTGTTTCCGAGATCTCAGCGTTCATACGGACAGACAGACATACAGACGGACAGACAGACGGACAGACGGACATGGCTATATCGACTCGCCTAGTGACCCTGATCAAGAATATATATACTTTATAGGGTCGGAAACGCTTCCTTCTAGCTGTTACATACTTTTGCACGAATACAATATACCCTTTTACTCTACGAGTAACGGGTATAATAAAGAGAAATAGGCCTAAAGCATTCCCTTAAGGCAGGCTTGCACCTTGTTGGCGCCCAAAACCTGATTTTTTTCTGGAATTTATTTCTTGGAAAGTATGGTAGGTATGGGAATAAAATTTTAGCCAGTTGTAGGGTACAGTTTATTGAAGCTACACAATTTTTTTGAGTGCGATCCAAGCGAAGGGGGAGTACCCAACAATGGCGGCATGTCCGCGAAAAACTCGTCCTCATGGCGGATTTTTTGGAAATTTAAAAAATAATCTGAAACGCAAAAAACGAATATATTCTTAATCTGTACACTTCTTAGCATGGCTTGAACTAGGATAATTGAAAAAACATGAAAAATGCAAAAATTATAAGCTTTTGAAAAAAAAATCGGTTTTTCCTCATTTTTTCGTTACTCATTATTTTTTTAAATAAACAATTTTTAATATTTTCAAAAGATCCTAGTTCATGCCATGCACATACTTCTGAGGAACAAGTATAAAAAATTTCATGACGATTGCTCAATTTTTGCGGCTTGTACGACTTCCGCCAACTCGGAAAACATGGTTTCGAGAAAAACGCGTTTGAAAATTTGCACTATAATGGCAACGCGCTTGACACCGGTCCACCAAACGCCCGATAACTTTCGTAATTCAAGAGATTTAGACTTGAATTTAAGGAGAGTAAAATTGAAACATGTATGTATCCGAAACTGGAAAAAAAAAAATTGATTTTTTTGACCTCACAAGGTGCAAGCCTGCCTTAAGTGAGGACAGACGTTGCGACCTACAAGATAATAAATGTATAATTATACAGTGGATCGCAGCTTATTTCGTGCAGTTACCTAAAAAAAGTTCAAGTTGATATTTCCGCAAAACTAAGAAAGATAACAGAAAAATTTAAATGCAGTATTTTATAAGGGAATATTAACTTGTTTATTAAATTAAAACGATTTCCTTAATCATAAAAACAAAACACTTATTAAATAAAAACAGAATGTGCAGGCTTTTTTCATGCCGCAGCTTATTTCGTGCAGTTCAATCTTCTTAACTTATTATTTTTTAATTTAAAAGCTAATATTTTGTATGTCCTCCTTTCTGGTTCAGGAGAGCTTTGAGATGATTTCCCAAGGAAGAAACTAACTATTTAGTGGTTTCCACTGGAATTTTTGGCCATTCTTCCATAAGAACACTTTTTATGTCGTTTTTGTTCGAAATCTTCCTCTTCCTTATAGCGATGTCCAATATTTCCCATACATTTTCGATCACATTTAAATCTGGAGACTGTACTGGCGTTATGACTACATGAGGGCAGTTCCAGGCAAGTTAAACCTTCACAATTCCTGCATTTCCTGTTTTTCAGCAGTTTGGAGCAGGTTTTCCTTTAAAATCTGTAGGTACATCTTGGCCATCCATGATAACTTAAAAAAAAAACGAGGTTGCCCCGCCAGAAGCTGCCATACAAGCCCAAACTGCTGAAAAACTGGGCATACGCGATCGATTTCGATTTTACCAGGACAACGATCCGAAGCATTCAGCAGGAATTGTGAAGGTTTAACTTGTCTGGAACTGCCCTCATCGTCATAACGCCAGCAAAGTCTCCAGATTTAAATGTGATCGAAAATTTATGGGAAATATTGGACATCGCTATAAGGAAGAGGAAGATTTCGAACAAAAACGACATGAAAAGTGTTCTTCTTATGCTTCCATAATGGCCAAAAATTCCAGTGGAAACCACTAAAAAGTTAATTTCTTCCTTGGGAAATCGTCTCAAAGCTGTCCTGAACCAGAAAGGAGGACATACAAAATATTAGCTTTTAAATTAAAAATAATAAGTTAAGAAGATTGAACTGCAACGAAATAAGATACACGGAATTACTTAAAATAATGAATTTGTTGTATTTTAACGGGTTCAGTTGACCTGTTCGACATGGGAAATTATCACCGCAAGGCTTTTTCCAAAAAGAGGTGTTTGGGGGAAACAGCCACCCCTAAAAAACTATTCAAAATTTTTTCACAAATTTTTGCACAAACATTGTCAACAAACTAAACATTCAGAAAATAGAATCATTCATTTAATAAAAATTCGTCTTTGACTTTCAAAGTGAGCGGTCGGGTTTTTTTTCTGCGCTCCGATTTTGAATTTTGTTTCGTTTAATCCCATGGGTGGGTTGTATCAAAACAGTCAGGTATTTAAATATACATTTAAATTCCGTTCGCCTCCCGAGTGAGACATTTCATCTTTCAAGGTAACTGTCCCTAACGAGCTTTTCGAAGCCATATCGGGCGACTTTTGGCCGGATAATATGATTATAAAAGAGTTCGAGGCTAAGATAAAAATGAAGTGGCAAGTGGGAGAAAAACTTCCTAGGCCAAAAAACTAACTTCTTTCTCTTTCCTATCAGAATGCAAGGAGAATTGCGTAGCAAGCTCACTAAATTGTATTCTAATAGCCTTTTCTTTGCATCGCACATTATCGTTTTTACAGAAACCTAGTTAAAGCCGGAGATCTTTAGCTCCTAAGTTTTATCAGGTATCACCGTCACTCTAGACGGGGAGGTGGAGTATTAATTAACCTCCCGTCAGAGGAGTTATTTTTGAGGAATTCAATACCATTGAAGTTTTCTGTGGTCCACTGATTTTATTGACGGCCTGATGACATATCCTTAACTCAAGTAAACCATGTTCGAAATTCACTAGGTCGCCTACTTGATTTGTGTTTTGTATCAAATTCTGAAGGTGTGTTTCTGTCTAGAGTAGCACCACTCACGCAACCTGAAGATCCATATCACCCAACAATCGAACTTTCATTTGATACGGGCAGAGTTATAGAAGAAAAATCAGAAAAATCCAAACGAATGCATTGTTTTCGCAAGGAAGACTTTTTGAGCCTAAATAATTTTATTTCTTTAATTGGTCTGATCTTTACTTATGCAATAATATGTCCGATCCAGTTAATGTTTTTTACACTGCAATAAAATCATTTTTTAATTCCTGTGTTCCGTGGTACTATCCGTCAACTTCCAATAAATCACCTTGGTTTAGCAAACAGTTGACACACTTAAGAAATGTAAAGTCCAGATTTTTAGGAAATATAAAAATACCGGTTCTCAATCTGTTTTTTACTAGATATTTAAGTGCTCGGTCAAGATTTACCGTGCTTAATGCTCAGTGTTATAATAGTTACTTAAACCGTTGTAAGGTCCAGTTCTCTCAGGACCCGAAACAGTTTTATAATTTTGTTAACACCAAGCGTAAATCTAATTCTTTTCCTTCCTCGCTGTCGTTCGAAAACATGACGGCAACCACAGATCAGGCAATAGCCGATTTATTTGACCAATTTTTTCAAACGACTTACTCTACTTTAGATTATTCATCACAGCCTTATTCTTACACCATGTCCAAGTCAACCTCATATTCTGTCCCACTTTAACAGAAAGCTCTCTTCTTTGGGATCTTCTTCGTGTTAAGCCTGTTTATTCGCCAGGGCTCGATGGTATTCATGGGTATGCGCTGAGGGCCTGTGCAACCCTTTTCACAAGTTTACCTTATCTCTAGAAACTTCCCAATTTCCAAATATTTGGAAGGAATCATTTGTTATTCCTCTTTTCAAAAAAGGTAACAAGTTAGAAACCAGTAACTATAGAGGTATTTCTAAGTTGTCAGATATTCCAAAGCTTTTTGAAAAAAAATCATTACTTCTCATTTGCAGAACCTTTGTAGATCAATCATTTATCCGTGTCAACACGGATTTATTAAACGTAGATCCACAATCACTAACCGTCTAGAGCTTACTACATTTGTGATAAAGGGCTTCAATAGTAGTTTTCAAACAGACGTCATTTACTTTATTAAAGCATTTGACTCTGTAAATCACTTACTTCTCGTTCAAAAACTTGACCTGTTTAGGTTTTCCAGTCGATCTCCTCAAACGGATCTCAAGTTACCTGAATGGGAGGTCAAAAATGGTTCTTTTTAAAAATTCAATTTCTAAGTCTCCGGGTTACCTTCGGTGTCCCACAAGGGAGCCATCTGGGTCCACTACTTTTTACATTATTTATTAACGATCTTCCCTTATGTCACTAAAACTTTATTTATTTTGCTAGTCCGTCTCCCGTCTGGAGTCGACAATATGGAATACATATTGGTGGTATTGAATCAGTACAAAAAACTTTCTTCTTTTTGCTTTACGGCACCTAAACTGGGATGCAAATCTTAACTTACCTTCTTATTCTAATAGACTTCTGTTGATTACTTTACCCTGTCAAGTTTAAATTATATTCCCCTAATATAAAATCATTGCAGATCTAACTATGCATTGAATGAGCCTTTCAGAGTAATATGTTCTGACCATAATAGACTTTTTCCCATAATCTCAAATATTGACTCTCTGCTGCTCATAAAATGATTCATACTAACTTGATTGGCACAAAATTGATCTTACTATTACTTTTTTTCACGGACTTTTACCTATATTTCCTTATCTCGCTTCTATCTTTTGGCGAATCGTGCGTACGATACACGGCTGCGCCCCTCGGTCGGTTGGGCGGGAAAGGAAGGCGGGTAAGGAAGCCGTAAGACTCCCCACGTAAAAAAAAAATGTCTACATACCTAAAAAAAATACAAACTTTCCTATTTTTTTTCGAAAAAAAGGTATAAACCCCTTAAGCATTTCTCCGGACTAAACAAGGAGCACTGCCGATGGGACAGATGTCTAGCCTAAGGAAATCCGAGAGGCTGAAAGAGCCCTCAGCTGGAGGAATATATTCAAAAGCTTTAATTCTTAAACGATAAGCGTACCATATTAGTGTCAAGCCCGATATGAATTATCATTTTACCCGTTCATAGATCAACAAGGAGCATGTGGTCACATTATTGCCTCAATACAGTACGACGGGCGCCATGGAGCATGTGGTCGCATTACAGCCTCAATACAGTACGACGGGCGCCATCGTATTATTCTGCCAAACAATTGTTGTTTTGTATTATTATTGTAGTAGGCCACCTTACGCCCGATAAACTATCGATTGTTATGTTAAAAAACTAACATTCAGTATAACATAATCTTTAAGCAAGCCAATGTTTAATCATTTTGGTATATGCATTGAATATAGCGGACGTGTTTTAATAAAAAGTGCTAAAGTTATTAAATATACCGGTCCTCTTACAAATTCAGAAGTGGGATAAATCTACGCAATGGACGATATAAACTTCAACAATTCTCGGTTGTCCAACTGAAAAAGATGGCTTTCCGCGTTGGGTATGCCAACTCACGGCCTTAAGGCCGAATTGATGGCTCGTCTTGGGCGTGTTCCCTCCCGAGGAGCGCGGCCAGGCACACGCGAAGACGCCAACCCAATTCTGGAGAAGATCGGCCCGTTAACGAGGATTCTGAAGAAGATCAACCTAGGCGGCTATCATATAATGAAAAGGATCAGCTTCAGGAAAATGTTAGAACGAATACCTATATAAAGGCATTATAGAAATAGCGACTCGGAATATGCTTCCCCAATCGTGTTGGTAAAGAAGAAAACTGGTGATCTTAGATTGTGCATAGACTATCGAAAGCTTAATAAAGTTCTAATAAAAGACAACTATCCTCTGCCTTTAATAGATGACCTCTTGGATAAGCTAGTCAATAAAAGTGTATTTCAAAGCTCGATCTGAAAAATGGATATTTCCACGTTATTCGTGAGACATTGCTTCGATAAGTTCAGTCTTTTGTGACTCCTTTAGGACAGTTTGAATTTGAGGATGCCCATGGGAATAAAAAAATGCTTGTCAGCCGTTTTCAACGCTTCGTAAACAAGTTTTTTTCCGATTTGATCAGAAAAAATAAAGTTATTGTATATATGGATGACATAATGTAGCCAGCACAGATAAGAGGAACATTTAAGTACATTAAAGGAAGTATTTATACGTTTAGTTAATAATAGGTTAGAGCTGCGGCTGGATAAGTGTGAGTTTATGCAGTCAAGCATAAAATATTTAGGATTCTTCATAACTAAAGAAGGAATTAGAGCAGATGATAGGGTCTTGATGCTATTGAAATTAACTTTCCGATCCAGAAAATTACACAACGTTCAAAGCTTTTGGGTTTATGCTCATATTTTCAGACGCTTTATAAAAGATTTTTCTATTTAGCCAAGCCACTTTACGATATGTTAGAAAAAGATAAGGACTTCACGTTTTACAGAGAAAGAGTTTAATTGTTTTTTAAATCTTAAGAAAAAACTAATCGAGTCCCCTGTCTTGGCTATTTATGATCACAAAGACGATGTCGAGTTACATTGCTATGCAAGTCTTTTAGGTTTCGGTGCAGTTTTAATGCAAAAGAAAGGGGATGAAAAATTATCCCGTGTTCTATTCCTCAAAGGCGAACAACAGAAACTGAATCCAAGTACCACAGCTTTTGAGCAAAACACATTGGCTATCATATACGCCCTTCGCAGATTTCGAATTTACCTTCACGGAAGGCATTTTAAGATAATAACGATGTAATTCTTTAACCCTTACTTTAAATAGGGTTGACCTAAACCCTAAAATTGCCCGGTGGGCACTCGAACTTCAAAATTTTGATTACGAAGTAGTTCACCGATCGGGAAATAAAATGCAGCACATTGATGCTCTAAGTAGGTGTCATATATTAACGATTTAGGCAATAGTTTTGAAGATAATCTGTTAATCTTTCAATCAAAAGATTCAAAAATTTTACAAGTTCGAGACCAGCTAGAGAAAAATCAACTTAAAATGTTTGAAAATTGAGAAACGGGGTTCGTGTACAGAAAATCGAACGACGACAGATTGTTATTTTATGTCCCCTGAAGAAATTGGAGAGTCATATTTTACATAAATATCACAATGAACTTGGACACATTGGTAGAGATAAAATGTTAGACGCTATTTTAAAAAACATATTGGTTTGATTAAATGAAAGAAAAGTGCAGTAGTCACATTGAAAATTGCCTAAATGTGTTGCATTTGCTCCAAAAACGGAGAAATCAGAAGGTTTTCTGCATAGTATTCCAAAAGGGGATAAGCCATTCGAGTTGCTGCATATCGATCACTACGGACCAGTGGATAAAGGAAGAGCAAATAAACACATCTTTCTAATTGTAGACGGGTTTACTAAGTTCGTAAGACTGTACACAACTAAGACGACAAATACAAAAGAAGTTTTAAAAGCATTAAGCGACTACTTCAGGGCTTATAGCACCCAAAGTCGATTGTATCTGACAGAGGGTAGTTGTTTTACCTCTAATGATTTCGAAAAATTCTTGTCTCAGAGGAACGTAAAGCACTTGAAAATTGCAACAGGGTCTCCACAAGCTAACGGACAAGTGGAGCGTATAAACAGGAGCATTGGCCCTATGATTGCAAAACTTACAGAACCAGAAAAAGGTGCACATTGGGACACAGTAATTGAGCAAGTAGAATATACCCTTAATAACACTGTACACAGAAGCATAAAACAGATCCCGAGCAAAATGCTTTTTGGTGTTCAACAGAAAGGAGAGATCGTAGATGAGCTTAGAGAAAAATTATTTAAAAAGTGGGGTAATCATAACTTAAAGGTTTTTTAGGTTCAACTAGAAAAGAATTTAATCCCGAATCCAATAAAATTTGTCAATTTGATATACCCTTGCATAATATTCTATAAATTATATTCTCCAAAATTATTCATATGATGCATTCTTTAATACTCATAAAATGTCCCAACATCCTAACTTTAAAACACCAAAGTTATGACATTTCCAATCGTTTCAGTTATATGGCAGCTATAGATATAGTCGGCCGATCCTTATGAATTTGGTAGGTCGGATTGATTGGCCAAAAATAAAACCCATAGAAAATCCCAACTTCCTAACTTTACAAAACACCAAAGCTATGGCATTTCCGATCAATCAGTTTTATGGTGGCTATAGGATATATTCGTCCGATCCGGCTCGTTCCGACTTATATATAATACTACCTGCAATAGAAAGACAACTTTTGGAAAAGTTTCAAGCAGATAGCTTTAAAACTGAGGGACTAGTTTGCGTTCACTGCGTTGCACACTTTTGACCAACATTATAATACCCTCTGCAAGGGTATAAAAATTAGGTTTAAAGTTAAATCTGAACAAACACACCAAGATCATTATGAAATTTGGTACAAAATCCAATTTCCTAACTTTAAAAAACACCAGTGATATGGCATTTCCGATCGTTCAGTTATATGGCAGCTATAGAATATAGTCGGCCGATCCTTAGGAAATTTGATATGTCGGATTGATTGGCCCAAAATAAAACCCATAGAAAATCCCAACTTCCTAACTTTAAAAACACCAAAGTTATGGCATTTCCGATCAATCAGTTATATGGCAGCTATAGGATATAGTCGGACGATCCCGGCCGTTCCGACTTATATACTGCGTGCAAAGGAAAGAAGGGTGTGTGCAAAGTTTCAATTCGTATCTTTAATTCGAATTCACGTAATTTAAAAAATGTTTAAACCCTTTTCTTTTTTCTTATTTGAGGCGTTTTCAAACCTGATCTGCGTAAACATGTGCAACGAAATGTATAGAAAGTGAGGACTGACTATTTGAACTCACCTAGTGATGCTGATGAAGAATTGTGAGGAGTCTTAAACTCCTCACAAATCCCGATGCAGGAGATCGGCCTAGCAAAAGCGGAGGAGGCGAGAAAGCCGGAGAAATGAAGGGCATCCAGGTCAAACGGGAAACATTCGGACCTTGGACCCTCATATGGCAAGGGCAACGAGGTCAAACGGTGAATTGGCGGACTTCGGACCCGCCTAAAGAGGACACACCGTGAATTAACGGTACCTCGATGGACCTTGGACCCCGCGCCCGGCAAGAGCAACGGGGTCATACGGTAAATTGGCGGACTTCGGACCCGCCCAAAGAGGAGACACCGTGAATTAACGGTACCTCAGTGGACCTGACGGCGCAAGCGCAGCTCGGGACAGTACGAGTGCGAGAATCAGAGCGAGGTGCGTGAACGCGGAATTAGTGAACATCGAAACCGAAGTGCCCAAGGATCAAGATCGCAAAGTCGAGACGCCGAACGACGGAAAGTCTACAAGGCTGAGGCTACAACGCTGAGATCCAACGGTGCTAGGTCGTGGTAAAGTCAAGCTTAGGGAGTCCTTGCGCGGTGTCAGGCGATAAAGGTGGGCTAGGCGATAAGGGAGAACTTTGTTCTACCTGCTAGGCGATACACCTTGCCGACAAGTCCAGGCTGAACTCCGGAAGCCAGGCGATAAAGGTGGCTAGGCGATAAGGCGTAACTTCGGTTCACCTGCTAGGCGATACACCTTGCCGGCCCCGGTAGGGAAGCTCGCATAACATCCAGGGTTTTGGTGAAGTCGTACCGATCTCAGTCACCCGGAGCAGCAAGCCGAAGCAACCCAACGGTAAGCCAGGAGCGACGCAGCAGCACGCCAGGAGCAGAGCAGCAGCGAGCCAGGAGCAACGCAGCCGGAGACAGCGACAACGGGCAGCAGAATAATAGCAATAAGGCTATATTTTAGAGAGTCAATAAACCAGCACCAACCTAATCATTTCTGGCGTTATCCTTTGGTCACGGGCGGTCACTCAATATAAATTTGGTGGAACGAACTCACAACCTCTCTGAGCTAGCCGCACGTTTACGTAGCGAGCAGAAATAAAGAATCAGGTCGTTACATCTGGCGCCCAACGTAGGAGCGCGAGAGCGGGAGAGGGAGGGTCATAGGATGCGGATACCGTTACCGGGTACGCATACCAAAGCCGGGACCCGTCGGAGCCCGTAGCAAGGGAAAGTCCAAAGGCCGCCGCGGATAACGGAACCGGAAACATGGGCAAACCGAGGTTTCGTCAGCGCGCGAGCACCACAAGACGGGCCTATTTAAAATCAGGTCGCCGAGATACCAGCACGCAACAGCAGCAACAGCCAAATCATGAGGGGAGAGGGGCGGGGAGGCAGCACCGGGCAACAGCCAGCGGCGAGAGGGAGGCGGGACTCAGGTTCCGCACTCCAGCTGCTGGCGTCCCCCCTGGTGTCGCGGTCCCCGTCGCCGAACCCCGAATGGGAGGACGAGGAGCGGATCTCGGATGTAGAGCTGGAGGAGGAGGAGGAGGCCGGCGTCCGGTCGGCAGGGCAGGAGGCTGAGGTGCCGACCATCAGCCTGTCCTCGTCCGAGGAGGAGGAGGAGGAGGAGGAAGCCCAGGAGGACACCGGGACGGAGACGGTGAGTCCGGAGGTCTCGTCGGACGAGGAGGACGAGCCCCGTCGGGCGGCAAAGGCCCGGATGGCATTCCGCCGCATAAGGAGGGCCGCAGCCGGATTCGGGGCGGATCCGGTTGGGAGACGCAGCGCCCTCGGGCCACCCGGAGGAGGCAGTGCGCATACTCGCAACCCGGACAGAGGTGGTGCGGCGAGTATTCGCGCAGCGGGCGGTGGCACGGGCAGCCGCAGCAGCCAGGGAGTGGCAGAAGAGGCTGGACGAGGCTGAGGCCGAAGAGGCAGCGTTATGGGCCCGGCCAGGCCCCCCCGGAGCAGCCGCCGCTGCAAGCGCCTCCACCGCCACCGCCACCACCTTCGCCGCCCCGGGCCGCAGCACCGCCACCGCCACCACCGTCGCCGCCCCGGGCAGCAGCACCGCCACCGCCTCCACCACCGCCACCACCGTCGCCGCCCCGGGCAGCAACACCACCACCGCCACCACCGTCGCCGCCCCGGGCAGCAACACCGCCACCGCCGCCACCGTCGCCCGCCCCAGGCCACCAACACCGCCAACCGCCACCACCGTCACCGCTGCAGGCAACATGGCCATTCCAGGCACCACGGCACGGAGCGGAGACACCTCCGCCTCCACCGCCGCCGTGGGTGCCAACGCCATCGCCGTCGCCAGCAAAACGGCGGAGTGGCAAAAGCGGCTGGACGAAGCTGAGGCTGAAGAGGCAGCTATATGGGCACGGCCAGGCCCTCCGGAGCAGCCGCCGTTTGCAAACACCTCCACCGCCGTCGCCACCGCTGTCGCAGCCGCCACCACTGCCGTCGACGTCGCGGGCATCAGCACCGCCACCGCCACCACCGTCGCCGCCCCGGGCAGCAAGCACCGCCACCACCACCACCGTCGCCGCCCCGGGCAGCAGCACCGCCACCTCCACCACCGTCGCCGCCCCGGGCAAGCAGCACAGCCACCTCCGCACTCCAGCTGCTGGCGGCCCCCCTGGTGTCGCGGTCCCCGTCGCCGAACCCCGAATCGGAGGATGAGGAGCGCATCACCGACATCGAGCTGGAGGAGGAGGAGGAGGAGAACGGCGTCCGGCCGGCAGGGCAGGAGGCCGGGATGGCCACCATCGACCTGTCCTCATCCGACGAGGAGGAAGAGGAAGACAAGGAGGACACCGGGACGGAGGACGGTGAGTCCGGAGGTCTCGTCGGACGAGGAGGACGAGCCCCGTCGGGCGGAAAAGGCCCGGATGGCATTCCGCCGCATAAGGAGGGCCGCAGCCGGATTCGGGCGGATCCGGTTGGGAGACGCAGCGCCCTCGGGCACCCGGAGGAGGCAGTGCGCATACTCGCAACCCGGACAGAGGTGGTGCGGCGAGTATTCGCGCAGCGGGCGGTGGCACGGGCAGCCGCAGCAGCCAGGGAGTGGCAGAAGCGGCTGGACGAGGCTGAGGCCGAAGAGGCAGCGTTATGGGCCCGGCCAGGCCCCCCGGAGCAGCCGCCGCTGCAAGCGCCTCCACCGCCACCGCCACCATCGTCGCCGCCCCAGGCACCAACACCGCCACCGCCACCACCGTCACCGCTGCAGGCAACATGGCCATTCCAGGCACCACGGCACGGAGCGGAGGACCCCTCCGCCTCCACCGCCGCCGTGGGTGCCAACGCCATCGCCGTCGCCAGCAAATCGGCTCGGTGGGGAGCCGGAGTGCTGGGAGAAGGGGCCCTGGGTGTGGCCGACATCAGGAGGGCCAGCCGCGCGGCCGCCCAAAATCGCCAGGCTGACGTCGTGCCCAGCCAGGCCGCCAGTGAGCCGCCAGCATTCGGCGGACAGCAGCCACTGGCAGGAGATGGCCGAGGAAGAGTGGCCGCCCAGGGTGGCAGCCGAGGCCAATAGGCAGCGGGAGAGAGCCCGTAGCAGCCGCTGGGCCAAACTCCTGGTGGTAGACGGCGTCCGCTACCGCATCAGGGTATCAAACGGGGTGGTGAGAGTCCTGAGGGGCTAATAAAAGCCATTAATGGTTTTAAAATGACAAACTGGTTTGTTTATTTACCTTTTGGAATAATGGGTTGCCGGACATGGGTAATAGGGACGGGGGCGCCGAGATAGGCGGTCGATCGATAGTTGCGATCGATGGGTTAACAAAATTTGGTTATTTCTATGTTCAAAATTCAAATGGCAACTTAAGACAACGAAAAGGCAACGACGATGGCAACACTGGAACCCACAATCGATAAACGCGATCGTGGTGAGATTCCAGGGAGTTGCCGGACCGAGGGAAAGCGAATGGTGACTTTTAGTTTGGGGAAATGTCTGGGCGGGAAAATTCGAATTTCACGCAGGGAACTGTCTGGGGAACTGGGAAATGGGAACTGTGAACTATCTGGGGAACTGTGAATTATCTAGGGAACTGTGAACTATCTGGGGAACTGGGAACTGTCTGGGAAATGGGAACTGTGAACTATCTGGGGAACAGGGAAACAGGTCTGGGGAGATAATCTTTCAAGGAGCTGCATGGAAAAGGCTTTTAGGAAACAGTCGCGGGAAAGTTCAAGTCTTTCAAGGAGCTGTACGAGTGAAGTCGTTTAGGAGAGCAGTCTGGGGAAAGGTTAAGTCTTTCGGGGAACTGTCTGGGGAACATCTAACACGCAAGTCAGGCGGGGAATTCGAGTAGTATAAACATAAAGGGCGGGGAAAGTCACCACTTTCATTACATTTCCGAAGGAAGGGGGAAATGTGAGGAGTCTTAAACTCTCACAAATCCCGATGCAGGAGATCGGCCTAGCAACAGCGGAGGAGGCGAGAAAGCCGGGGAAATGAAGGGCATCCAGGTCAAACGGGAACATTCGGACCTTGGACCCTCATATGGCAAGGGCAACGAGGTCAAACGGTGAATTGGCGGACTTCGGACCCGCCTAAAGAGGACACACCGTGAATTAACGGTACCCTCGATGGACCTTGGACCCGAGCCCGGCAAGGGCAACGGGGGGGTCATACGGTAAGGACGGGCGCAAGCGCAGCTCGGGACAGTACGAAGTGCGAGAATCAGAGCGAGTGCGTGAACGCGGAATAAGTAAACATCGAAACCGAAGTGCCCAAGGATCAAGATCGCAAAGTCGAGACGCCAAACGACGGAAAGTCTACAAGGCTGAGGCTACAACGCTGAGATCCAACGGTGCTAGGTCGTGGTAAAGTCAAGCTTAGGGAGTCCTGCGCTGGTGTCAGGCGATAAAGGTGGCTAGGCGATAAGGGAGAACTTTGTTCTACCTGCTAGGCGATTACACCTGCCGACAAAGTCCAGGCTGAACTCCGGAAGCCAGGCGATAAAGGTGGCTAGGCGATAAGGCGTAACTTCGGTTCACCTGCTAGGCGATACACCTTGCCGGCCCCGGTAGGGAAGCTCGCATAACATCCAGGGTTTTGGTGGAGTCGTACCGATCTCAGTCACCCGGAGCAGCAAGCCGAAGCAACCCAGAGGTAAGCCAGGAGCGACGCAGCAGCACGCCAGGAGCAGAGCAGCAGCGAGCCAGGAGCAACGCAGCCGGAGACAGCGACAACGGGCAGCAGAATAATAGCAATAAGGCTATATTTTAGAGAGTCAATAACCAGCACCAACCTAATCATTTCTGGCGTTATCCTTTGGTCACGGGGCGGTCACTCAATATAAATTTGGTGGAACGAACTCACAAACCTCTCTGAGCTAGCCGCACGTTTACGTAGCGAGCAGAAATAAAGAATCAGGTCGTTACATCTGGCGCCCAAGAGTGATTGTCCTGACCAAGGAAACAAAAGTTCCGAGATGGGGAAGTCCTGGATTATAATCTCAGGAAGGAAGACTCGACGAGGTGAGCCAAGTTCTAGGAATAGAACTGGAGGACTCAGTCGATTCGATGAGGAAGACGCTGGGAGACTTCGTCGACCAGACGGCAGAGGAGCCAGACATCGCCGATTTGGTAACGGGCCTGGAAAAGAAATTCCGGAAAATGCCCACGCCAAAATTTAAAATCACAACCGCAAGTGCCGAGGGCCTCATAGCGAGCTTGGATGTGTCGAGCATCGCAAGCCACGCAAGTCGGCAGCGGGAAAGTAGCCGGGAAAGAACGGAGAATTCCAGGACGCACATGCAGGACTACGCGAAGGTGGCCAAGCAGGTCGGGAGTGGAATTTCCGCTACGACGGAAACGACAAGCCGCTGGAATTCTTGGAGCAAGTAGAGTGGTCAGTCGTGACTTACGGTCTCGACATAAATCAGATCCCACGAGCAATGCCGGAGCTGCTCCAAGGCAGAGCCTTGAAGTGGTTCATCGCCAACAATCAGCACTGGGAAACCTGGGGAGACTTCATCTACAGCTTCCAAAATTTCTTTCTGCCCCGACGATACATGGCGAAGCTGGCGGATCAGGTCAGACAGAGGAAGCAGCCTACGGGGGAGAGCTTCAAAGACTTTATGGTGGATATGCAGACCCTGATGCGCCCACTGAATATGTCGACCAATGGAAACGCTGGAGAGGATAAAAGAGAACAGCACGCCGGCACTCAGAATGTTCGTTCGCCCATACGAATGTCGAAATTTGGAGACATTGATGGCGCTGGCTGACGAATTTGAGGAGCTCGACCAGCAGCGGGAGAGAATTCGAGCTGGAAAACAATCCCGCAAGCAGCAAGGGCAGAGCCACCCAGTGCCAAGACCAAGACCAGACCAGGGTGCGGTGTGCAGGCGGTGCAGGAGGACCCGGACCGCACAACCACGAAGTACGCCGCGCGGCCACGAACCGGCAAACAATCGCGCGGATACGTGGCAAATCCTACCCAGGCCTGCCGCAGATGCGGGGGTCCAGACCACTGGGCGAAGGAATGCCGAAACCAACGTCTTACGTTCTGCTGGCGATGCGGAAAAATAGGAGTTCGGACGGTTCAATGCTGTTCCGGGTCGGGAAACGCCCAGCGACCCCAGCCTCCGAGGGGCGGCCAGGGATCGCAAGGTGCTGCCTCTCGAAATTAATGGGCGACCTGCAGGCGGGAAAGAAATGCAACTGTCCGCCACGGTGCTCATAGGTGAAAGTAAGATTAAGGCCACGGTGGATACCGGCGCCACGGCGAGTTTCATCAGCGAAGAGCTGGCGGACAGGCTGCAGGCAGCAGGAAGGGTCGGGACCCACGAGAAGGCAAGTACGGATGGCAGACGGTCGCTGGCGGGGAAATAGATCACAGCTGGAGACCAGAATTGGACTGGGAACGAAAACAATTTCAATGGAGCTGCGGATTTTACCAGGACTGATCGACGCCCTGGTGTTGGGATGGAATTTCCTCCCAGATCGGGGCCGAAGTCGAGGTGCGCAGGACACAGCGCGTCGATACCGGCAAAGAATAGACGAGGAGGATGGCTGGAGGAAAAACTGTCAGTGGCAATAGTTTGAAACACCCAAAGATTTGCGGAAAAGGATGTGGAGGGATTTTTAAAAGCCGAGTTGGACGAACTGGAAGGAATAAATGGTACATACAACGTGGCCGTACATAGGATCACCATGAAGGACGACCAACCAGTCAAACAACGGTACTACCCTAAAAATCCAAAAATGCATGGTGAGATAAATGCCAAGGTAGACGAGCTGCTGGAAAAAGGATGCATCGAGCCGTCCAGGAGTCCCTACAGCTCACCAATAGTCATGGTGAGAAAGAAGACTGGAAAGTGGAGGCTGTGTGTGGATTTCCGGCAGATAAATGCGAGGTCCATAAAGGACGCATACCCCGATGCCGATGATAAATTACATCCTGGACCAGCTGCGAGAGGCGAAGTACATCAGCAGTCTCGATCTAAGGACGGTTACTGGCAGATTCCCCTTGGAGGCAGACAGCAGGCAGTATACGGCGTTTACTGTTCCAATGGAAGGTGATGCCATTTGGCCTACACTCCGCGTCGGCAACATTCCAGCGGGCATTGGATCAAGTCATTGGACCAGAAATGATTGCCGCATTGCCTTCGCGTATCAGGACGACATTATCGTCATCGGAACGAACGCTCGAAGAGCATATGGAAAACCTGAAGGAAGTGTTTAGGAGACTAAGGGCCGCCAACCTGAAAGTAACTGCGGAAAATGCAAATTTTTTAGAAAGGAACTGCAATACTTGGGGCATCGCATAACAGACCAAGGCATCGGAACAGACCCAGAAAAGGTGTC